>PVLC010042450.1:0-12929 GCA_004027655.1 Graphiurus murinus
CGCCACCACGCCCGGCTCATCCATTTGTTTTTGATGGTGCCGGTGCCATCCCTGGCCCACTGGTCTTGCTCCTGGCCCTGTGCAGAGGTGAGGAGCTCTCTGAGTGCTGGAGACGGCCAGCTTCCCTATCTCATCTGCTCTTCCGAGGGGCACAGGGGTGGCGGGCGGGACAGGGGACCAGAGCCTGGGGCAGCAGGCACATAGAGTCCCTCTGCGGTGCCCTTCCAGCAGGAGGGCCTGGTCCCTCAAGTCCATGACGGGGCCCAGGCAGACGCACTCCCGTCCTGTCTTTATGCTTCCTCCAACAGCCCCCGCCCCGAGCCTGCAGGGTGGAGGTTGTAGAGCTCACTGGAACTTCTACATCCGGCCCTGGGCTCCGACCTGGGCCGTGTCTGGGCGGGCACAGTCCAGGAGCTGTGCTAACGGGCTGGCGAGTGCCCCTGGGAGTGGAGCCATCTCCCCCCTTGGCCTTGCAGCGCTGCCCAGCCTGTCTAAATGTGCTCCTTCCCATCTGCCCGCGTGGTCAGCCCGATGGTCTCTACTCCGAGGTCTCCACTACCGTGCCATGGCAGTTCATACTAACCCCGAGATGGAAACTCGGAGGGGAAACAGGGCCGGCCCTCAGAGTCGGAGGACTCACACCGAGAGCGGCAGTGGCTTTTCTTTCGTTGGAACCATACGACCTTCCACAAGTGAACCCCAAAAGGTGGACAGTGCCCAGGGAGTCCTGAGAGGCAGGGTGTTTGACAACCCTGTGCTCCTGTTCTTCTTGGAAAATGATGAGAGATTTTATATATGCAAACTATATTTTACTAGTTGTCATGACACACTTGAAGATTAAGTACACGGCTTCTTTGCAAAAGTTAGTTGAATCAACTCTATAACCAGGTCAGTGATTAACTGAGGCTGGCTCCCCAGGCGCTGTGTTTGGTTTCTCTGTAGCTGAAGCCACTGTCACCTGTCTGCTGGCGCTGGGTGGAAGGGTCTTTGTAGGAGGGGTTTGGGGGTCTATCCTCCACACATCAGAAATCCTCTCGGAATGTTCTTTTACTTCATAACGTCTTCTGCACCCTAGGAGATTTTCTTGATTTCTTTTAAATGACCTAGTTTTCCATGAAGTCAAAGCTTATACTGAAAACACAGAGAAATAACAAAACACCAAGACAATTCTGAGAACAGTCACGACCCTGGAGCTGCCCTCAGGGTCAACAAGCCTTGGCAGGTTGTCGTATCTGCTTCCAAATAGGATCAAACCTCCGTGTGCTCCTCCCCAGCTCAAAAGGGCCTGGTCCCTACAGGAGGGAATAATGACTAGTGTTCAACTCCTCAAAATATAGGACTCATGAGACTTGTGGAGGCAAGGGCTGAGAGAAAATTCCTGATGCAAAAAGCCACTTAATAAACCTAGAACTTGCCCAAACATACAAACGTACCAGTAGGAGAAGAGGGAAGTGCTCTTAGCTTGATATGGGACATCCAGTCGCGTGCTCGAGGCTGTAGCTCTCATCCCTACAACGTCCAGGGCTGGTCCTGGGGACCGTGCTCATGAGAGGGGGAAGAGGCGACATTGGTCTGCACACCCCACGTGTGGTGGTGGGACAGGAACGCAGCTCAGACCCTGCTAGAGAAGGTCGGGCCGGTGCGTGGAGGCCTCTGGTCTCCGGTGACCCCTCCTGTCCTCTCAGTGCTGCTCCCCAAGCTCATATCGTTTCTTTCCCTGGAACTGACCAGTGTTTGCAGCTGAACTTTTTGGCCCACTTCCTTTCTGTAGAAATCCAGGGGTCCAAAGACTTCTTGTAATTTTGAACTATCTCTGCTCCTTTAGACCAAGCTGATGTAATTCCTCCAAAAACACTGTGAGCACAGTTCAGCTGCATTAGAAAAGGACACACCTAAAGAAAAGTCCTTCCCTCCCACAGGCCCCGTGAGGCGGCGGGGGCCAGGACCTAAAGTTCTTGGCATCCCTGCTAGGTGATGTGGGTCTCTGAAGGCAACCTGCGAGGCCCTCAGCTAGCCACACATTTGCTTGACATGGTTTTGGACCTCTCTCTCTCTCTCTCTCCCTCTCCACTTTCGGTCCATCTCTGTCCTCTTGCACCTCGACACAGGCTGCACCTCCCCAGCGAGGTCACAGGACCGCCCGCCGCCTCCGTCCCCAGGGCCCATGTGCCCCAGTCCCCGGCATCCACCCAGCCTCCCAGCATCCAGCTATGTGTTTATCATTTCCCTTTCAGCCCCAGCCCGGGCCCATCAGGTGTCTGCCTGAGGTCTACTTTCCAACTGATGTAGCGTCAGGTTGTGTTACAGCAGCACCTGGCTCCAGCTCCCAAAATCTCTTTTTGTGGTGCATGGGAATGAACCCAGGGGTGCTTTACCACTGAGCTATATATACCCCAGCCCTTTTAAAAAGGAACAGTTTGAGATAGGGTCTCACTAAGTTGCTACGGCTGGCCTTGAACTTTCCTCCCCTGCCTCCACCTTCCTGGTGGCTGGGATTACAGTGTGCCCCACACCTAACCCAAATTTTTTTTTTTTTTTTTTTTTTTTTTTGTGGTACTGGGGATTGAGCTCAGGGGCATTCTACCTCGGAGCTATAACCCCAGCCGTATTTTTTTTATTCTTTATTTTGAAACCGAGTCTCACTAAGTTTCAGAGTACCTCACTAGGTAGCTGAGGCTGGCCAAGAACCCAGATCCTCCGGTCTCAGCCTCCTGAATGCTGGGATTACAAGCGTGCGCCACCACACCCGGCTCCGCCCACCACTCTTGAAGGAGACCTTTGGTGGGCTGCTTCCCCTTACTGCCTTGCTGCCATTCCTCTGCTGCTCCGTCCTCCCCCCCTCTGGTCAAACTCTGAGGTGCCGGGCGTGGGTAGGGAGGACACTGTCTCTGAATGACATCTGCCTCATACCTGGGACGGGAAGGGAGCCGGCTCCTGGAGACCCGGCAGAGGGGGAACCCAGCCTCTGACCCCAGGTCAAGCCTCTCCCTGGCCCGCCTTTCCTCACGCCTGAGCTCTCTGGCTACCTGGGCAGGTGGAAGGGGGCACTTGGGACCGCCCTCAAGACGGCGCGCTTTCTTCCCTAACTGGACGCACCCCAACGACTGTGTGGATTCTGTCTCCTGCCCCTCCCCTTCCTTGTTGGCAAGGCAGTGTCCCAGAGCATGATGGGGTCATTTGAAAAAGAACAGACTTTGAAGCTGGGCAGACATGGGTCTGAGTCCAAATTCTCACTGATAGCAGTGTGGTCTTGAGCAGCTCACCCCACCCAGCGTCCCTGAGCCCTCCTTTCCTCCTCTGTCACCGTGTCCCCGCAGGGCGTACGTGGGTGCAAGGGCGTCGGCAGGCACGGTGCATGTGCGTGAAACAAGCCTGCAGGGCGGTGGTCCAGGGTGAGGTGGGACTGTGAAGACTGAACTGCCACCCAGATTCATGTTCTCGGGAACCAGGGTCAGGAGAGACACTTGTCCTTTTCTGGTCCCCACGAGACTCCCTGGCTGGGGGACATCAGGCCTCTGCTGGCACCACCAGGTGGATTGGGCTGCTGATCTTGGCTGGCTGCCTGCCTGCTTTCTTTCTCTCTCTCCTTCCTTCCTTACCTCCCTCCCTCCCTCCTTCCTTCCTTCCTTCCTTCCTTCCTTCCGCACCAGGGATTGAACCCAGAGGCATTTAACTCCAAGCTATACTCACAGCCCATTTTTTTTTATTTTTTATTTCTTATTTGGAAACAGGGTCTCATTAAGTTGCTGAGAGTCTCACTAAGTTGCCAAGGCTGGCTCTGAACCTGTGATCCTCCTGTCTTAGCCTCCCAAGTACTGGGATTACAAGCATGCACCACCACACCCAACTCCTCTTTTATTTTCCCGAGGGGGGATACTTTGGAAGGAAGAGAGCCTGATCCTCAGTTCCTGGCGAGCTTTGTGATTTCATTCCAGAGCCTCCTGGAACATTCCGGGTGGTTATGGGCCAGCGAGGTCCTCCAGCACCAGGAGGAATGGTGGTCTCACAGGGACGCAGATCTCTGCTTGTTTCGAATGATGCCTGCCTGCACACATGGACTTAAAACACATCTTACAGTTAACTCCTGTGGGACAGGGCATCTGTGTTGAAGGGCTCTGGGAAGACGACTAGTTTACCTGAGAAGCAGTAGCTTAACACCTCGACGTGTGTTTCAGGCCCCTTGGGTGTGTCATGCTGGTACCACGACTCAATTGAGGTTAATGTTGACCCAGTAGAAGCAGACATGTAACTCCGAGAGAAGGAAGAGACCAAAATCTCTTCTTATGAAGTCTGGGTCGGCCAAGTTCTCCTCCCTGCAGATCCCCTGAAATGAAGGCTGTTCCCAAGCGATGCCAGATGCCGGGTCAGGCTTTGAAAACGGCCCTGAACTCGGCGATGCTCTCCCCGGGTCACGTCCGGCCAGGAGGACACAGGCCAGACACTGCATATTTGGGCTGAATTTGCAAGTTCATGATGGGAGGGGAAAGCACAAGATAGTTTGTCAAACACAGGGACCCAGGACTTAATGATCACAGCCATGTGCTCTGTGACAGGTCTTGATGGGCTCGTGCTCGGCCAAATCCTCCTGTCCTTAGTGGCATTTGGTGTGGCCAGCTGGTTCAATTTTAGTCTTATACTTAATACGAAGTGATATCTGATTGAGGTTTTAATCAGAATATCCCCGATGACTAATGATGATTAGATAGCTTTATACATCTTCTTTTGAAAAATGAGTTTTCAAGTCTGACTACTTTTATTATTGACTTGTAGGGTTTTTTTTATATTATAAATACAAGTCATTTCCAGATGTATATATTGTAAAGACTATCCCGCTTTGTAGCTTGGCTACTTATTTTCTTAACAATTTTGATGAGCAAAAGTTTTTAGTCATGATGAACACACCTTCCTTGGTCACGATGGATTGTCCTTTTTTAACGTATCACTGTTGGGTTTGCTAATGTGTCATTGATCTCTTTCGTTTGTGCTAACAAGGGATCAAATCGGCCTGTAGTTTTCTTTGGTTTTGGAAGGGTTACTCTGACCTCATAAAGTGATTTGGGAAGCATCCCCTCTTTTGTCAGGTTTATAGGGTCTATGAGTGAGAGCTATTGCTTCCTCTTAAACGTCAGGCATAGCTTGCCAGTGAAGCCATCTGGACCTGAATTTTTATTTTTTGGAAAGTTTTTACGTGTGAACCCAGTTTCAGACTTTACTTATTTATTCTTGGATTGCTTTTGGTAAGGCTTCAAGATGATTGTGCTTTTCGTCTAAGCTGTTGAATCTACTGACATGAGGTTTTTCATATTATTCCATGACTTTTTAGTAGCAGCTTTGAGATAGAATTCACCTACAACAAAATTCTCTTTTAAAAAGTATACAAATTTTCCAGGCATGGTGGCACACACCTGTAATCCCAGTACCTGGGAGGCTGAGTCAGGAGGATCACAGGTTCAAGATCAGTCTCAGCAACCTAACAAGAAGACCCTATTTCAAAACAAAAACTAAGAATGGCTGGGGTTGTAGCTTGGAGGTAGAATGCCTCTGGGTTTAACCCCTAGTAACACAAATACACGTGCATGCACACACACACACACCCATGCACTAAAGTATACAATTCATTGTTTTTAGTATATTCACAAACCTGTGCAACCTTCACCACTATCTATCAGAGGAGTTATATCACTCCAAGGAGAAACCCCACATCATTAGCAGTCCCTGAGCCGGGTGCGGTGGCGCATGCTTGTAATCCCAGCATTTGGGAGGCTGAGACCAGAGGATCCAGGTTCGAGGCCAGCCTCAGCTACCTAGTGAGGCACTCAGCAACTTAGTGAGGCCCTGTTTCAAAATAAAGAATAAAAAATATGGCTGGGGGTATAGCTCAGAGGTAGAATGAATGCCCCTGAGTTCAATCCCCAGTACCGCAAACAAACAAACAAACAAACAAAAGCAGTCCCTCTCCTCCCTATGTCCTCCTGGCCTCTGGCAAGCATGAATCTACTCATTCTCATTCTCATCCTCTCTCTCTCTCTCTCTCTCTCTCTCTCTCTCTCTCTCTCTCTCTCTCTGGATTTGCCTGTTCTGGAAGCTTCATATAACTGGAACCCTACAATGTCCTCTTGTGACTGGCTTCATTTACTTAGCATAATGTCATCATGGTTCATCTGTGTTGTAGCATAAACCATTTCCTCACTCCTCTTTATGTGATATATTCCAGGGTATGTTACAACCCTTTATCGATCCATTCATCACCTAAACATTTCGGTTGTGTCCACTTTGGGGCTATTTTGGATAATGCTTCCATGAACATTCCTGTGCAGACTTTTGTGTGGGCATGTGTTTTTGGTTCTCGGGGTTATATGTCTAGATGTGGACTGATTGGATCATTTGGTAACTCTATGTTTAATACTTTTAAGAATTACCAAACTGGTTTTCAATACGGTGGCACCACTTCACATTCCTATCAGAGTGCCGGAAAATTTAAATTTCTCCACATCACTGATAGCCAGCCTAGTAGGTGTGAAATGATATTTCATTGTAGTTTTGATTTTCATTTTTCTGATAACTAGTAATGTTGAGCAATAGTTTCTGTGTATTTTATATATATATATATATCCTTCTTTGGAGAAATGTTTATTCAAGTCTTTTGCCCAATTTTTAAAATTGTTGAGTTGTAAGGGCTCTGTATAGTCACAATACTAGTCTCTTATTAGATGTATGATTTCCAAATATTGTATCTCATTCTTTGTGTTTAACTACTTTGAATAGTGTCCTTTGAAGAACAAAATTTTAAATTTTGGTGAAGTCCATCTTATCTATTTTTCTCATTGCTTATGATTTGGTGTCATGGCAATGTAGCTTGGAGCAAGCATTTAAAAATATCACTCAGTTAAGAATATTTTCTATTTTTCCTAATGATTTCTTCCTTGGTTCTTGCATTATTCAGATATGTATTATTTAACTTCCAAACATCTGGGAACTCCCCAGATACATTTTTGTTATTGATTTGTAATCAATTATATTCCTCTTTCAAGCCTATTCTTTATATTGACATTATTTTGTGGCTCAGCCTATATTGGAGAATATTCAATGTGAACTTGAAAATGTGTATTCTTTTTTTTTTTTTTTTGCAGAACTGGGGATTGAACTCAGGGGCATTCTACCTCTGAGCTAAACCCCCAGCCCTATTTTTTATTCTTTATTTTGAAACCGGGTCTCACTAAGCTGTGGAGAGCCTCACTAGGTAGCTGAGGCTGGCCACAAACCTGGATACTCCGGTCTCAGCCTCCCAAATGCTGGGATTACAAGCGTGCGCCACCACGCCTGGCTCCATTATGAATTATTCTTTTTTATCACTTATACTTCCTGTCTTAAAATTTACATTAATGAACATAGCCACTCGAGCCTTTTTATTAATGTTTTCATAATTCATCTTTTCCCATCCTATAAAGCCAATCTATTTGTATATTACAACTCTTACAAACAACATATAATTGGCTTTAACTTTTTAAATCCAGTTTAAAAATCTCTGCCTTCTAACTAGAAGATTTAGCCTGTTTTGTTTATTGTAATTATTGATGAGATTAGACTTAAATCTTGCTATTAGCTTCTACATTTTTCCTCCTTTCCTATATTAAAACAAACTAACTAATCTCATATATTTCTGCATTCCTCTTTCTCCTCTAGTGACTATTTTATCTTTTTAGTGGTGGTTTCATACAACTCACATATACTTATTTTATCAGTCTACCTTGAATCAATATTATACAATTTAACTTGTAAGAATTGTACATGAATATATTTATATTTGTCGTCTTTGTTTTTAAATTCATTGACTTGAAAATTGAAGACCACAGGAAAATATTCTTTTATTTAAGTCTACATAGTTACCCTCATGGTGCTTTTCATTTTCTTCTGTGGCCTTCATTTCCCCAGGACACACTTTTGGTGGCTGCAGCTGGAGGTGTGCGCCTGCCGTCTGCTGGATGGGGACCAGAGACGCTGCAAAGCATTGAGCACAGCAGGGACAACCGCACAACACAGGCTGAGACCGGAGGATCCGGGTTTGTGGCCAGCCTCAGCTACCTAGTGAGGCTCTCCGCAGCAACACAGAAGTGCCTGGCTCAAAGTATCCTCAGTGCCTTGGCTGGCGAATCCTGCTACAGACCCGTGTTCATATCTCACATCATTTCCTTCCAGCCTAAAAACCCATCTTTAGTATTTCTTGTGATAATTGTTGTAAAGTTTTGTTTTAGCTCTTGTGTGTACTTCATCTTCCTTTTTGATGGATAATTTTGTTGGTTATATAATTCCAGGTCAAAGGTTTTTCTCCCAGTATTTGAAACATGCTGCTCATTATCCTCCATCTCCCAGTGTGTCTTTCCAATGGGAAATTAGCCATCTTTTCTTTTCTTTTCTTTTTTCAAATCATTGTTCTAAGCAATGCATATTTTCCCCCCTGACTGCTTTTAAGGTTTTCCCTTTATATTGGACTTTCAATAGTTTGGTTATATTGAGGCTGTTTCAGATTCATTCATTTCTTGGACATATGGGTTAGTAATTCTCATTAGACTGGAATACTTACAGCAATTTTCTTCCATTTTCTCACTCTCTCTTCTTATTCTTGGACTCAGATGCTTCTATTTCAGATCACATGCTATAATCTCATGTGTTACAGATGTTCTGCTCATATTTTAAAAATCTTTACTCTCTTCTCCACCTTGGATAATTTCCACTGACCTTTCCTCAAGTGTACTGATTTCCCTTTCTGTGTTATCATGCAATTTAATCCCATTCATTTTTTCCTTTTATGTGATCTGTTTTTTAGAGAACTTTCATTTTTAGCATTTCCATTCATCTTTTGAAATATACCATTTGCTCACTCATGTTTGAAATACTTGTTTAGTCTTCTTAATCCAACGAATGAATCATCTGATCTCCTCCTGAAGGCTGGATTTTCTCACGAGTATAGAACACATTTTCCCAGTTATTTGAATGTTTTGTAATTTCATTGTATTTCACATATTATGTATAAGTGAATAACAGACTGAAGTGTGTTTGCTTTGTTGTTTGTTCTTTAGAGACTGTGACCCCCTTTCTCTGAGTATCGGGCGTGAGGAGCCCAGCCCTTAGCCCTCCCTCATGTCTAGCTGAGATGGAAAAGTTGCAGCCTCTGCCAGGTTGAGCTAACCGGGATTAGCAAGCTTCAAATTCCCAAGATACAGACTTTTTGATCTTGCCAGTGTTTGAGCTGGAAAGAGTGGGTGGCAGTTTCAATTTAGGCAGGATGTGGAATCCATTAATCAAAAAAAACCATGGGAATCTGCAGTTTTTTTTCTGCTTGGACACCCCTCCTCCACTGTCATGTTCCTGGCAAAACTCAGAGTGGGGCAGGAGGAGAACCTTGTCTCTGTGGCTCTTCTGGACTCAATTTGTCCCCTCAGCCCATGATATAACCAAAGTGCAGCTGGAAGCCCTCTGCCCCCACAGAATTCCTTTGGCCCTGGCAGGTCAGCTCTACTCAGAACTTCAGCATGGAGGCCAGGAGCCACCAGGACTCTCACCCACGCTGGTTTCTTTCTAGAATCCTGTTCCCAAGACTCCTGTTCTCTCCTCTCCTCAGTCTTATAGAAAAGCACAAGTATTACTTGCACAGATTTTTCTTGTTGCTGTCACAGGAATGAGGGTCTCATCCTAATCTGAAGCAGAAATCTCTTGTACTTGGTACTCTGCTTATTTTTACTATTTAATCGTAGGTTTTGGATTAACTTTCCCTGTGAGCACAAAGAGTCTTACAGTTTTAGAGCTGTATACACTTGTACTTTAAAAAAGACAAAAGCAGCTGGGTGTGGCGGCACATGCTTATAGTCCCAGTACTTGGGATGCTGAGACAGGAGGATTGCAGTTTCATGGCCAGCCTCAGCAACAGGTTCATGGCCAGCCTCAACAAAATAAAAAATAAAATAGGGCTGTGGGTATAGCTCAGAGGTAGAATGCCCCTGGGTTCAATTTCCAGTGCCCCCCACCAAAAAAAGACAAAAGTAATGCATTTTCATTATATGCAACTTGGTACTTAGCACAAAAATAAAAATAAGGTAATCATTGCTAACTTCTTCCACCTTCTTTTTTATTGAGGAATAATTTACATACAAGATGCCCAGATCTTAATCGTATGGCTCAGTAAACTTTACACACATCTACACTGTGTGATCTCCACTCATGTGCTCACCACGATCCTTCCCAGTCAATGCTCTTTCCCAGGCATAACCGTTT
The DNA here is from genome assembly GCA_004027655.1 of Graphiurus murinus. Classification (NCBI taxonomy): domain Eukaryota; kingdom Metazoa; phylum Chordata; class Mammalia; order Rodentia; family Gliridae; genus Graphiurus; species Graphiurus murinus. Next base: position 10,270 of record PVLC010042450.1, read on the forward strand.
TTTTTGTTTCTAGCATCATAGATTGTTTTTTTTGTTGTTGTTCTTGCTTCATATCTTTGGATCATATAGTATATATTATGTAGTATATTTTGTATAAGTTTGGCTTCTTTTGCTCAAATAATATATGAGATTCATTGTCATGTGTCTCCATTGTTTATTCTTTTCATTGCTGTGTAACATTCCACCGAGGAATTATCCAAATTATTTATCCAATATCCTGTTGGTAGACAGTTGAATTGCTTCATGTGTTTGGCTTGTTAGGAGTAAAGCCACCATGAATGTTCCTTATGTTTTTTTGTTGGACATTTCACTAGTTTTACTTAGGGTAGAATGGTTGTTTCGTGGGAAGTGAACGTGTACCTTAACAGAAACTGCCATTTTCCCCAAGTGATGGACAGTTAACTCTCTGGTAGCGAGTCAGAGTCCCGATCACCTCGTATCCGCAACAACACTCGGCACTGTGAGTCTTGTTAGACGTCTGCCTTCCTGTTCGGTTCTGACTTCCTATACCACCCTGACGCTTTCCCTTTCTTCTTCTGTGCTGCATGGTATTCTCCAGTGTGAATGTGCTAGAACTTAGCCATTTCCCTGTTGACAGATTTACCTTTGTTTCCCATTTTAATTCTCGAAGATACGGCTTCACTGAGCTCCGGAGGACACCTGTGAGTCCCTGTGAGAGTTCCTGACACAGGCCTGGGGACACAGGGGCTGCAGCTTGAGGCTCAAGGGAGCAGCGTGTCACACAAGGTCCTTCACAGCCTGTCTAGCATCGCACCCTGAACAGTCATGGAGACAAGAGGCCTTTCCCATGGAACAACCAGGGTCACCGTCTTAAGCTGCCTTTCAGCCTCTTCCTCCTCCTTTTCCTTGTGGTACTGGGGGTTGAACCCAGGGGCATTCTACCTCTGAGCTATACCACCAGCCCTATTTTATTATTATTTTTTAATTTTTGAAACAGGGTTTCCCTAGGTTACTGAGGGTCTCACTAAGTTGGCGAGGCTGACCTTGAGCGTGTGAACCTCCTGTGTCAGCCTCCCAAGCACTGGGATTACAGGTGGGCACCACCATGGGTGGCTCATCCTCCAACTTCTTGAAATGCTCTTTCCTGGATCCTTTTGGTCAAGGATCCACGAAAAAGGTATCGTGCTGTCCCACGACAGGTAGGGATCCTTGGCCTCTGTGGTGAAAAGAATTTCAACACGTGCCAGTCAGGGACAAAGGCAGGAGTTTATTTAGGAAACCGAGGGACTCGAGGGAGAAGGCAGGTGAGGGGAGATCAACTGGGCCAAAAGAAGAGTCTTTGCAGCCTTTTCTGTTCTTTTGTAGAACCCCCAAGAAGGGGTGGACACAGCGGAGGTCCAGACCTCCTCTTGCTCAGGTTTCTTAGCAACGGTGGGTGATGGCTGGCTGAGGTCTGACCTTTGTCCTCTCCTTGGATCTCAGGAATCTCAGGTGGAGAGAGGAGTCCCCGATATTAAGGGCGTGGGCCCACCGAGACTTCGGCCTAAAACCTGGCACACCCTATAGAGCGGAGTTAGAGATTAAGAACTGCCCAGATTTTAAAACTATATTTTTCTTTTTCCTTCCCAATGTCTCCTTTCTACCTGTTTTTATTTTGTCTATTCTACCTCGTCACACCTAGTGTGAGTCCTGACCCCACCAGTGTGGGTCCTGTCCCAGCCCGTGTGTGTGGAGTCTCCAGGAGGAGGCGCCATCGGGACCTAGGAGACCGGCCTGGGAGCCTGCTTCTGAGGAGCAGGCCAGGGGGACCCTCTGGGGACCCCAGCACCCCGTGGCTCCGCGTCCAGGACCCGCTTCAGGCTGTAGGAAGGCCCAAATGCAGGCTTCCCCCTGGAGAGCTGCCGCGGGAGAGATGTCATCACAGAGGGCATTTCCAGCCCTGGTCCTCCAAGTGGCAGCCGGGAAGTTCACCTCCCTCCCGGAAGGAATGCGCTGGGCGGGCGTGCCTCTGTCTCCCTCCAAGGGGTGTTTGGACAAAGTGTTTTGTTTGGTTTCTGGAGCTTCCTGAGCACGTAAGGAATGCACACGTCTCAGCCGAGCCAGCAAGAGTCTTCTCCTAGTCAACGGCCTCTCATTAAAATCATCCAGGCTCCTTACACCTGAGGGTCGGAGTCACTGTCTGGGCTTGACATGAGTCTGGCTGAGCTGCCTCCTGCCCCTGAACTGTCCGTAGGGAACTCTTGGGGAACCTCTGCTTTGGGAGCTCGGTAGGAGTGGACTGAGGCGGCCTGGCGGGGGCAGCTCCGGCCCCCAGCCCCGTTGCGGCCTGGGTCTGCAGGGTCTCCTCTGCAGAGGTGGAGGAAGCCTGGTGCAGGGCAGCCCGGGGTATCTGGAGCTTCCTGTTTGAATCCTCCCTCGGCCTCGTCCCCTGGGGCATTTGGGCCCAGCTGTCCTCAGCCCCCCCTTCCCACCACAGATGGAGTCTGAACAGCCTCAGGGTCTCTCCTGCCACATTTGGGGGCCATCTGGAGAAGCGGCGATCAGACACGAGTCCGTGAGAAGCCTCCTCAGATGCAGCTGCCGAGCAGGAGGTGGACGCACGGAAGGGCAGCGTGGGCAGCATGGCTGAGGGTGGGTGGCGGCCCGGAGCCTGGGGCCCAGTGTCACTGCTCCAGTCACTTCCTCGGAGGACCCCGATG
>PVLC010042451.1:0-12942 GCA_004027655.1 Graphiurus murinus
CGGAGACGGGCTTCTTTGCTCTCTCTGGTCGGTCTTCCGGGTTCTGCTCAGCTGTATTCCAGTTTTCGCAGCGTTTTCCACCTTTTTGTTGCTTTTTTTCTTTTTTCAAAAAACTGGATCCACGACTGCTTTGAATCGAGCTCACAGCGGCTCTTGAGACGTGTCTCACTCCGTCGCCATCTTCCCGGAAGTCCTATTTATCTCTTTATATGTTCATTTGGGTTGTTGGCAGATCTTGAATATTACAAATAAAACTTCTACAAATATTCACATATGTGTCTTTATTTGGACATAGTCTATTTTTTTATCTTGAGTAAATTAAGAGTGGAATAAATAGGTGAATTATGTGGTAGTATATGTTTAATCTATTTATTTATTTATTTTGTGGTACTTGGGGTTCAGCCTAAGGGCATTCCATCTATGAGCTATACTCTCGGTCCATTTTATATTTTGTTTTGAAACAGGGTCTCATTAGGTTGCTGAGGCTGGCCTTGAACCTGTGATCCTCCTGTCTCAGCCTCCCAAGTAACTGGGATTACCTGCATGTACCACCACACTCTATTTATGTTTAACCTTTTTTTATTTTTATTTTTTTTTGCCATTGAACCCAGGGACATTCTACTTCCGAGCTACACCCCCAGCCTTATTTTTTTATTCTTTATTTTGAAACAGTGTGTCACTAAGTTGTGAAGAGTTTCACTAAGTAGCTGAGGCTGGCTGTGAACCTGGATCCTCCGGTCTCAGCCTCCCAAGTACTGGGATTACAAGCGTGTGCCACCATGCCTAGCTTATGTTTAACCTTTTAAGAAACTACCAAACTATTTTTCAAAGTGGTTGTACCATTTTATTTTATTTTTTGTGGTACTTGCGATTGAACTGAGGAGCCTTCTATCTCCGAGCTACACTCCTAGCCCTATTTTATTTTATTTTGAAACAAGGTCTTACTAGGTTGTGAAGGGCTCACTAAATTGCTAAGGATGCCTGCCAACTGGGAATCCTCCTGTCTCAGCCTTTCAAGTACTGGGATTACAGGCATGTGCCACTACGCCTGGCTTAGATTTCAGTCTTCTATATAGACAGTTATATTGTCTGTGAGTAAAAACAGTTTTACCAATTCGTTTCTAGTCTGATGCCTTTCATTTATTTTCGTGCCTCATTCTACTTGGTAGCTCTTCCAGTATAATGTTAAAAAGAAATTGTCAGGAGCCGGGCGTGGTGGTGCACGCTTGTAATCCCAGCATTTGGGAGGCTGAGACCGGAGGATCCGGGTTCGTGGCCAGCCTCAGCTACCTAGTGAGGCACTCCACAACTTAGTGAGACTCTGTTTCAAAAAAATAAAAGATTTAAAAAAATAGGACTGGGGGTGTAGGGGTGTAGCTCGGAGGTAAAACACCCCTGAGTTCAATCTCCAGTACCGAAAAAAAAAAAAAAAAAAAAAAAAAAAAAAAAAAAAAAAAAAAAAAAAAGAAATTGTCAGAGTAGACATTTTTACCTTATGGTATCAGGGAGAAGCATCCCATTCTTTCACTGTTAAGTGTTTTGCTTGCTGTAGGTGTTTCACAGATTATCAGGTGATGAAATTATTATGTATTCATAGTTTGCTGAAAATTTTAATCAGAAATATGTGCTAGATTTTTCAAATGCTTTTTCTCCATCTATTAAGATGATCATATAGTTTCCCTTTTTAAATTCTTTTAGTATAGTTAATTATATTGGTTGGTTTTTTATTTTTATTTTTTCAGTACTGGGTATTGAACTCAGGGGCATTCTACCTCCGAGATACACCCCCAGCCCTATTTTTATTCTTTATTTTTGAAACAGGGTCTCACTAAGTTGCAGAGTGTCTCACTAGGTAGCTGAGGCTGGCCGAGAACCCGGATCCTCTGGTCTCAGCCTCCCAAATGCTGGGATTACAAGCGTGTGCCACCACGCCTGGCTCTTTTAATATATTGTTAAACTCAATTTGTCAACCATTAAGAGATTTTATGTGTATGTTCATGAGGGAAGTTTACCTGTAGCTTCCTGTTCTTGTAATACCTTTTTCTGATTTGGGGAATTAGAATAATATTCATAGGATGGGTTGGAATGTAATACCTCTTCAATTTTCTGGGAGAGTTTGTTTAGAATTAGAATGATTTCTTTCTTAAATGTTTAGTGGAATTCCTCAGTGAAGCCATCTGGACCAGAAGTTGTTTTTACTGAAAGGTTTTAACTACAAATTCAATGTCTTTTATATAGGACTATTCAAGGTTATCTACTTCTACTTCAGAGAGCTTTGTGGTACTTTGTAGTTTTCAAGAAATTTGTTAGCCGGTCGTGGTGGTGCACACTTGTAATCCCAGTACTTGGGAGGCTGAGGCAGAAGGATCCGGGTTTGTGACCAGCCTCAGCTACTCAGTGAGGCACTCTGCAACTTAGTGAGACCCTGTTTCAAAATAAAGAATAAAAAATAGGACTGGGGGCATAGCCCGGAGGTAGAATGCCCCTGGGGTCAATCCCCAGTACCGCCAAAAAAAAAAAAAAAAAGAAAGAAATTTGTTCATCTAAGCCAGGTGTAATGACATATGCCTGTAATCCCAGTACTTGGGAGGCTGAGACAGGAGGATTGGCAGGCTTGAGGCTAGCCTCAAAACTTAGTGAGACCCTCAGCAACTTAGCGAGATCCTGTTTCAAATTAAAAGATAATAAGAGCTGGGGGTGTAGCTCATATGTAGAATGCTCCTGGGTTCAATCCCCAAGAACAATTTTTTTTTTGGTAAATTTAAGTTGTTGACATAACAACAAAAATTTATTGACATAAAATTATAATATTCTCTTACTATTATTTGTGTGTATATGTGTATGCTACTGGGGATTGAATCTTGGGGTCTCATGCATGCAACTGAGATACATGCAACCACTGAGATACATCTCCAGCCCTTTTAAAAATTTTATTGTGAAACAGTCTTGCTAAGCTTCCAGGCTGGCCTAGAGGTTGTGATCCTTCTGCCTCTGCCTCCTTACTAGCTGGGATTATAGATGTACAGCATCATTCCCAGCTTCTTACTATACCTTTTAATATTGCTAGAATCTGTAATGATATAGATTTTACCTGATACTGATAATCAGTTTGGTTGGATGCGTATCAGTTTTATTTATCTCCTCAAACAACTACCTTTTTTTTGTATGTGATACTGGGGATCGCACCCAAGGTATTCTACTTTTGAGCTATACCCCCAGCCCTGTTTTATTTTTATTTATTTTTATTTTTATTCTGAAAGAGGATCTTGCTAGGTTGGTAAGAGTCTCACTAATTGCTGAGGCTATGAACCTGTGATCCTCCTGTCCTCAACCTCTCAACAACTGGGGTTACAGACATGCCACCATATCTGGCTATCACCACCTTTTGATTTCACTGTTTTTGTGTGTGTGTGTATTTTATTTTATTCCTTTCTCTTCTAATTTCTGTATATTATTTCCTGTCTTCTGCTTATTTGGGCTTTACTTCTTGTTGAAAGTAGAAATTGAGGCTGTCCTTGAACCTGTGATCCTCCTGTCCTCAGCCTCCCAACAACTGGGGTTACAGACATGTGCCACCATATATGACTACCATCAGATATGAGACTTTTCCTTTTTTCCAATATGTGTGAGCCCTAGGGGTTGTTCCCTCTTTTCAGGTGGCTCTTTGAAGGCCTAAAGAAGCCTTTAAATTGATTATGCAGAGAAAAGGAGAGGAATGCTCAGGTAAATTCATAGACCTTACTAGTATACAGAAAAGCAAAGATAAATTAGGAAAAAAGAATGTCTGACAGATAATAGATGTTCAGTATTTGTTTAACAGGGGAGTTGAATGAGCTATTCATAGTCAGCATGCTCATAGTCAGCATGCCTGATGTTCCAGTGAGTCACATGAGAAATGTTGGTAAGTTAGGACACAGGTATTCATCTGACTCTATAACCCATACCCAGACCATGGAAAATGGTAGGCAAGAAACTGGGGGGGGGGGGAGTTTAAGAAGAGGATGAGCTATTGTCACATTACTTTTGGACAAGGTAGAGAGTAGAATAACCCACCTCTGATTTGGTTTTGACTGTGATCAGTTACAGTAAAAGGTGGTTGACAGGGCAGTGAGAGAAGACATATCAGCTAGTTTCAAATATTTGAAGGGACTTCTCCTAAGAGGAAAATTAAACTTATTTTGCATGATTCCAGAGGATGAGGAGGAACAAAACACCCACCTGTGCAGCCAGATTAGCCAAATCAGTCTTGACTCAGGCATAGCCATTAGATCCTAGAGTTAGTATTGAAGCTGTGCTGGGTGTGGTAGTGCACATTTGTAATCCCAGTACTTGGGAGGCTGAGACAGGAGGATCGAAGGTTCGAGGCCAGCCTCAGCTACTTAGTGAGGCCCTCTGCAACTTAGTGAGACCCTGTTTCAAAATAAAGAATAAAAAAATATGGCTGGGGATGTAGCTTGGAGGTAGAAAGCCTCTGGGTTCAATCCCCAGTACCTCAAAAAAAAAATATTGACGCTATGAGTGAGATTCTCCAGGAAGAGTGAAGACCAAGAACAAGACCTCGGTGGATTCTTTAAGTGACTGTAAGTAAATGATATCATCAGCCATGTTTGTAAATTAAAGTTATAATTTGGGTCCAATAATTTATAGTATTTCTTTTTGTTTGTCATTTAAAGGAGAGATTCTGATTAAAGCCCAAATTTTAGAGCTGGTATTTCCTGTTGGAGCAGCTCGGACAGTAGCTTTAAATGCTCACAGTTCTCTGAAGAGTATCTTCTCCTCTCTTCCCAACTTTATATATACTGGCTGTGCACAGTGTGGATTGGAACTAGAAATGGATGAGAATAAGATCTACAAACAGTGTCTTAGCTGCTTGCCATTGGCCAGGAAAAAAACACACTATAGGTAAGAAAACAAAGCAGGCCATTTGATGAAAAGTATTTATTATTGTAGAACTAGAAATAACTAAATATATATAAACCCTTGTTTTCTAAGAAAAACTAACTAGAGCTAACTCAAGAGAATGTAATGTTTCCTTAAGTGACAAATAGCTGTTTTTGAAAGCAAATATCATCCAGTCATCATAACAGGAATTTTTTGTGTGTGTTACTGGGGTAGAACCCAGGGACCTTTTACCTCTGGGCTATCCCCCCAGACCTATTTTATATTTTATTTGGAAACAGGGTCTCATAAATTTCTGAGAGCCTCACTAAGTAGCTGAGGCTGGCTTCAAACCTGCTATCCTCCTGTTTCGACCTCCCAAGTACTGAGATTACAAGCATGTGCCACCATGCTCGGCATAACAGGAATTTTTAAAAGAAATTTTATTGTCTTCAGATCAATATACTAAAGAAAATTTTTACTTTGTTCACATTGTTAACCAAGACCTAAATAATTTATTTCCCCATCTTAGCATATATTTAGAATTTAATGGTTAAAAATATTATTTGGAAGCCAGGCGTGGTGGCGCACATTTGTAATCCCAGCATTTGGGAGGCTGAAACCGGAGGATCCGGGTTCGCGGCCAGCCTCAGCTACTTAGTGAGGCACTCCGCAACTTAGTGAGACCCTGTTTCAAAATAAAGAATAAAAAATAGGGCTAGGGTATAGCTCAAAGGTAGAATGCCCCTGAGTTCAATCCCCAGTACCGCAAAAAAAAATTATTTGGACTTGTGAGTTTGTGGAAATTAGTAAGATATTTACTATTCTAAACCTCAGTTTTTACACTTTTACCTTAGAAATTAAAGATACAAATAAATTTTCTGTAGTAGAATTACTAGTGAGCTCAGGGAAAACCATTGTTTTTCTAATAATAAATGTTCAAAGTCTTGGATAATCTTTCTTTAACCACATAAATTACATACCTTTTAAAAAATAGCACTTAATATTTCATGTTCTTTCCTGTTATTTCCAAATACTGTAGTATCTAAAACCTAAATGCAGATATATTAAACTTTTTATCATGACATACTTCAAGAAAATTTATAGCCGGACATGGTGGCACACACTTGTAATTCCAGTACTTGGAAGGTGTCATGAGACAGGAGGATTGCAGGTTCGAGGACAGCCTCAGCAAGTAGTGAGACTCATCAACTTAGGGAGACCCTATATCAAAATAAGAGGTAAAATGCCTCTGGGTTCAATTCCCAGGGCCACACACACACAAAAAAATTATAGCTTACTCCATAAACCTTGTTTACCTTTATGGATATTTATGTTTTTTATAAAGAAGTAAATGATAACACTTATCATTCACTTATTTATGATAAACTGAATGGTGTGGTAGCACACAACTGTAATCTTGGTATTTGGGGGGCAGAGACAGGAGGATCGCAGGCTCAAGGCCAGTCTCAGCAACTTAGAGAAACCCATAGCAACTGAGAAGTAACCTTATTTTAAAAAAAAAAGAGCAGGACGTGGTGGCGCACGCTTGTAATCCCAGCATTTGGGAGGCTGAGACCGGAGGATCTGGGTTCGCGGCCAGCCTCAGCTACCTAGTGAGGCATTCCACAACTTAGTGAGACCCTGTTTCAAAATAAAGAATAAAAAATAAGGCTGGGGTGTAGCTCGGAGGTAGAATGCCCCTGAGTTCAATCCCCAGTACCACAAAAAAAAGAAAGAAAAAAGAACAGGGGTATACTACTCTGAGGTAGAATAACGTCCCTGGGTTCAACCCCCCAATTCTAAAATAAATAAATACATTTCTTTTATGAAAACATTAAATCAAGATACCTATGTTATAAACATAATTAATATTGACTTCTTATCAACAGTTAAGGTCCTCAAAAATATGTACAGGTGACTTTATGTCATCCAAAATGTTCCTCTTCAGCTGGGTGTGGTGGCACATGCTTGTGATCCAAATACTTGGGAGGCTAAGACAGGAGGATGGCAGGTTTGAGGCCAGTCTCAGCAACTTAGTGAGGCCCCTGCAACTTAGTAAGATGCTGTTTCAAAATAAAATAGGGCTAGGGGAATAGCTCAGAGTTAGAATGTCTCTGGGTTCCATCCCCAGTACCACATGTACAGAAAAACCTTCCTATTTAATATAATTTTTATTTATAGCCTAATTACTGTTGTTAAAGCTATTATAGAACTTGAATACCATCTTTTATAATGAATATTTCCACAGGATACATATTCAGAATTATATTTTTTGGAATACAAGAAATGCATTGCTTTTTTCTGTATAGAAGCCAGGAAACCAACAGGTCTAACTGAGCCAGGCTATAGAGAGGCAGTTGTGTGGGTACTTGGGTCTCTCTCTCAAGCAGTTGTAGATAAGGCTTGACTGAGAGTATAGCATTCATCCAAGGCAGTTCACTCATGGTTGGTAAATTCCTCTTTTTATAGGTGTGTCCACAGGCTTCCTCAGTGTTTTCAGAACTTGACAGCCAGCCTAGGGAGAATGCTGGTGGAAGCCATCCTTTTCATGATCTAGCCTCAGAAGCCACAGGGCATCACCTCTGCTAAGTTCTGTTCATTAGGGTGGAGCTGCATCCAGGGGGTAGGCCTGGGTAAAGGGGCTCTGGAGCCCCTGTGTGAGAGGGCTGAGGGCCTGGAGTGGCAGCCCAGAAGTAGGTGACTGGCCAGGTTGCTCCTGCTACAGCTGCTGGTCGGCTTACTACCATGACAGCTGGGCCTCAGCCTCTCTCATCTCTGCATCCTCCCAGGCCACCACAGTGACTGCTGGTCAGGCTGCTGCAGGCCATGCCATGGAACTTGAGCCTCTTTTTTTTTTTTATTTTTTATGGTACTGGGGGTGGAACTCAGGGACCTTCTACCTCCAGGCTATACCGCAAGCCCTATGTTATTTTTTATTTGAAAACAAGGTCTTACTGAGTTGCTGAGGCTGAGCTGGGGCCTCTTGGATATGCAGAGGCCATGTTGCAGAGGGCTATGGTGAGCAAGGCTGGAAGATGGCCTGGGTAGTTAAGATGGGCAAGGTGTCCCATCTGCGCAAGTGCATGAATTGGACACCATCCTCTCAGGATTTGGGCAGGAGCTGGACACTGGGGCCTATAGCATGTGTGAGGTGTTGGCATTGCACATTTTTAAGCAGGAAGATCCCAGCCATCATTGAATGGCCAAAGGGACATCTGCCCTCTCAGTATGTGATGTGTATAGCAACAGCGCCAGCAGTAAAATACAGATCATCTTCATTCATCTAGCTGCCAAGTTAAAGACTAAAGGTGCAGTTGAGAAACAGAAAACTACAAGAAAAGATGGAGAAGAGGACACCTCAGGAAAACCTATCAGCCATCCTATGATACCATGGTCCTCAGAGAGCATGCTCCATGGCCTGATGTCCCAATAACTGCTGCACATAATGGCCCTTTTTTGTGTGTGTATGGTACTGGGGATGGAACTCAGGGGCCTTTTACCTTTTGGCTACACCCCCAGACCTATTTTATTTTTTACATGGAAATGGTCTCACTGAATTGCTGAGGCTAGCTTCAAACCTGCTATCTTCCTGTCTTTGCCACCCAAGTATTGGGATTACAAGCACTGGGCCACCACACCCAGCTGCTGCTTGCCCTTTTTTTTTTTTTTTTTTAATAGTAGTGGGGATTGAACCCAGGGGCATTCTACCTCTCAGCTATCCCCTACCCCTATTTTTTATTTATTGTTGAAACAGGGTCTCTCTAAGTTGTGGAGGGCCTAAGTAGCTGAGTCTGGCCATGAACCTGCAATCCTCCTGTCTCAGCCTCCCAAGTACTGGGATTACAAGTGTGTGCCACCATGTCCGGCTGCTCCTTGCCTTTTAAACTCATGTAGTAGCTGACCGTGGTGTTACAGGCTTGTAATCTCTGTACTTGGGAGGCTGAGATAAGTATCACAGGTTCGAAGACAGCCTTATTAAGTAGTGAGACTCTCATCAACCTAGCAAGACCCTGTTTCAAAATAAACTAAAAATAGGGCTGGAGGTGTAGCTTAGAGGTAGAAAGCCCCTGGGTTCAATCCCTAGTACCACAAGAAAAGGAAAAAAACAATTTATGTGGTTTTCTTTTCCATGGTCTTCCCTCTTTCCATCTCTACCCCCATACCCTCCTATTCTTAAGCATGTTAAAGCCCTGCCCCAGTGTTTGGAAATAACATAAGTAGGGGGAACAAAGTATTGTGGTTGATAGCTTCTGACTTGGTACTAAGAATCTTTGTTATGAACAAGATGAAATTATTATTATTATTACTATTATTATTTTTGTGGAACTGAGGATTGAACCCAGGGGCATTCTACCTCTGAACCTCACCCCTAGCCCTCTTTTTTACTCTTTATTTTGAAACAGGGTCTTATAAAGTTGTGGAGGGCCTCACTAAGTAGCTGAGGCTGGCTGAGAACCTGTGATCCTCCTGTCTCAACTTCCCAAGTACTGGGATTACAATCATGGGCCACCACGCCTGACAAATTATTTATTGAAACACTACATTAAAATGTACCAAAAAATTCCTTACATCTCTCCTCAAATGTTGAGCTTCAGTACAATCATGGATAAACATTCTGGTGATTATTTAGGAGTTTTTAATATACCACATAATGGTTTCTTTTTCTATAAAAAAGTATTTCATAAAAAATGTTTGCTAGCCGGGCGTGGTGGCGCACGCTTGTAATCCCAGCATTCGGGAGGCTGAGACCGGAGGATCTGGGTTCGTGGCCAGCCTCAGCTACCTAGTGAGGCCCTCCGCAACTTAGTGAGACTTGGTTTCAAAATAAAGAATAAAAAATAGGGCTAGGGGTACAGCTTGGAGGTAGACCGCCCCTGAGTTCAATCCCTAGTACCGCAAAAAAAAAAAATGTTTGCTAGCATTCCATTTCCCAAAGGGATTCCCCTGCTTGTTCCTTTTACTTTTATTGCCTGTATAGCCTCCTTTTATCCAAAGTCTTACCAAAATTCATCAATAAAACCTTATGAGGCCTGTGGTGTATCACACTGAATTTTTTTTTTTAATTTTGATTTCATTTTAATAATAGCAATTCTCTGTCTACTTACAGCTGTTTTTACTTTGACTGTACTGTTTGATCCCCATCCTTGTTCAGGTGGAAGTAGGATTAAGTTTGAAATCTCTTTTTAAATTTATTTTTGGTACTGAGGATTGAATCCAGGGGCATTGTACTTCTGAGCTATACCCCAGCCCTTTTCATTTTTGTTTTTTTAACAGGTTCTTGTTAGGTTGTTGCAAATCTCTCTAAATTGCTGAGGCTGGTCTTGAACCTATAACCTTCTTGTCTCAGCTTGCCAAATACTGGAATTACAGGCATGTTCCACCATGCATGACTGATGTATACATTTTATTTATTTATTTATTTATTTAGTGGTACTGAGGATTGAACTCAGGGGCATTCTACCTCCGAGCTATACTCCCAGCCCTATTTTTTATTCTTTATTTTGAAACAGGGTCTCACTAAGTTGCAAAGTGCCTCACTTGGTAGCTGAGGCTGACTTTGAACCTGGATCCTCCGGTCTCAGCCTCCCAAAATGCTGGGATTACAAGTGTGCACCACCACGCCCGGCTGATGTACACATTTTAATAAAAAACATGTCTTCCCCCCTAAAAAAAAAATCTTCATAGCTGGATGTGGTGGCACACACTTGTAATCCCAGTACTTGGGAGGCTGAGACCAGAGGATCTGGGTTCACGAATAGCCTCAGCTACTTAGTGAGGCCCTGTTTCAAAATAAAGAATAAAAAATAGAACTAGGAGCCGGGCGTGGTGGCGCACGCTTGTAATCCTAGCATTTGGGAGGCTGAGACCGGAGGATCCGGGTTCGCGGCCAGCCTCAGCTACTTAGTGAGGCTCTCCGAAACTTAGTGAGACCCAGTTTCAAAATAAAGAATAAAAACTAGGGCTGGGGGTGTAGCTCGGAGGTAGAACACCCCTGAGTTCAATCCCTAGTACCGTAAAAAAACAAAACAAAACAAAACATAGAACTAGGGGTGTAGCTCAGAAGTAGAATGTCCCTGGGTTCAATCTCCCAGTACTGCAATAAATAAATTTTAAAAAGGATAAAAAATAGGGCTGGGGATGTGACTCAAAGGTAGAATCCCCTTGGGTTCAATCCCTAGTACTGCAAAAAAATAAAATAAAAATAAACTGGAGCCAGGCATGGTGGTGCATGCTTGTAATCCCAGTACTTGGGAGGCTGAGACAGGAGGATCATAGGTTCACGGCCAGGCTTGACTACTTAGTGAGGCCCTCCGCAACTTAGTGAGACCCTGTTTCAAAATAAAGAATAAAAAATAGGACTGGGGGTGTAGCTTGGAGGTAGAATGCCCCTGGGTTCCATCCCTGGTACCAAAAAAAAAAAAAAAAAAATCTGCATTAGAAGTGAATTAAGCTGTATGCTGGATACGCTGATGGTGGCTTGACTGCAGTGTCAGTGGTGGGAAGATTCAAGAGTGCATGGGAAATAGAATTGGTAAGATTTAGTGACTGAGTGGCAGGTAAATAGAGATCATGAATATATTACAGACATTGGATGCATAGCCTCCCAAGTACTAGGAGTACAGGCATGTGTTGTCATGCCTGGATTCTGATTCACATATGAGTGGTGTTATAGAGCATGTAGTCTTTTGTAACTAGTCTCTTTTACTCAGCATAATGTTACCAAGTTTCATCCATATTGTAGCATATATTAGCACTTTTTATTGCAAAATAATATTTCATTTAATGGATAAAATGCCACATTTTACTTAAATGTTAATCAGTTGGTTGACATTTGAGTTTTTTGCTACCATAAATAACACTGCCATGGGTGTATAAGATTTCAGATGGACATAAGATTTCATTTCTCTGTGGTATAGACCCAAAAGTGGGATTACTGGATTGTGTAGTTTAACCACTTGAAAAACTGCCAAACTATTTTCCAAAGCTATTACCCAATTTTACCTTCTTACTAGTCAGCAATGTGAGGGTTGCAGTCTCTCCACATCTTTGCCAGTACCTTTTATTTTTTCTCTTTGTTACTTGTGCTTTTGGTGTCATGTATAAGAAAAGTGTCGTTCTTCCCAGGTTGGTGGTGCACTCCTGTAATCCCAGCTATTTGGGAGGCTGAGGCAGGAGAATTGGAAGTTTGAGGCTGGCCTGGGCAGTTTGGCAAGACCCTCTCTCAAAATAAAAATAAATAGAGCCGGGTGTGGTGGTGCACGCTTGTAATCCCAGCATTTGGGAGGCTGAGACCAGAGGATCCGGGTTCGCAGCCAGCCTCAGCTACCTAGTGAGGCACTCCGCAACTTAGTGAAACCCGGTTTCAAAATAAAGAATAAAAAATAGGGCTGGGGGAATAGCTCGGAGGTAGAATGCCACTGAGTTCAATCCCCAGTACTGCAAATAAATAAATAAATAAATAAATAAATAAATAAATAAATAAATAAATAGATAAATAAAAATAAAAAAGTCAGGAAGTGTAGCACAGTGGTAGAGTACCCCTGGGTTCAGTCCCCAGTACTACAAAACAACAACAAACAACCTAGAAGAAAAGTGTCATTCTTAAGTCAAGGTCCTGGAAATACGCCTGTATTTTCTTTTAAGAGTTTAATAGATTTAGCTCTTACTTTTGGGTTCATTATCAATTTTGAGTCAATTTTCTTTCTGTTTTAAATTTTTTTTTTTTTTTTTTTGGTAGTACTAGGGATTGAACTCAGGTCCTCACACATTCTAGGCAAGAACTAGCATTGAGCTACACCTCTAGCCCTGTCTTTTTTGTTTTGTTTTTAAATCAGTACTGGGGATTTGATCCAAGGGTGCTCTACCACTGAGCTATATCCCAAGTCTTCTTTCATTTATTTATTTATTTTAGTTGAGTAACTAAAGCTGGTCTCAAACTAATGATCCTCCTGCTTCAGTCTTCTGAATCTCTGGAATTACAGGTGTGTATCACTGCACCTGGCTTTGAGTTAATTTTTATGGATGGTGTAGTAAAGTTCTTTTTTTTTTTTTCTTTTTTTT
>PVLC010042452.1:0-12940 GCA_004027655.1 Graphiurus murinus
TGTGTGTGTGTGTGTGTGTGTGTGTTTTACTGGGGATTGAACCCAGAGGCATTCTACCTCCAAGCTACACTACCAGCCCTATTTTATTTTTATTTGGAAACAGGGTCTTGCTAGGTTGATGAGTCTTGCTACTTGCTGAGGCTGTCCTCGAACCTGTGATTCTCCTCCCAAGTGTCTCAGACTCCCAAGTGCTGGGATTCCAGGCGTACGCACTGCACCCTACTGTGGGCTTGTGTTTTCTTGCCTCTCCATCTAAGTGAGGCGTGCTGCAGACTCAGATTCGAGCTGGCTGCTGGCTGGAGTTCCATGAGAGATATTTTCCTCTCCCCAGGCTCTGTTCAGCAATAAAGCAACTTTCCTCACAGTCCTGGGAGGGGAAATGGGGTGGGAGGGTGGGGCTTTTAGCCTAAGAATGTAGCCCTTTGGAGTTCCAGCATTATGGCTCCTATTTGTGTAACCTCCCTGGTCAGCCTCCTTCCCAAACCACCAAAGCCAAAGCCCAGGTTGGGCTCCACTTGGCCAACACCCTGGGGACATGAGGGACCCTGTTCACCTCCCTGATTCTGCTTTCACTTAGATTTTTTTTTTTTTTTTTTTTTTTTTTCGGTACTGGGGATTGAACTCAGGGGCATTCTACCTCCAAGCTACTCCCCCAGCCCTATTTTGTATTCTTTATTTTGAAACCGGGTCTCACTAAGTTGTGGAGTGCCTCACTAGGTAGCTGAGGCTGGCCGCGAACCTGGATCCTCTGGTCTCAGCCTCCCGAATGCTGGGATTACAAGCGTGCGCCACCACGCCCGGCTTCACTTAGATTTTGACCAACTCATTCCATACTGTCTTTGGTTCTTTGAAAAAAGATTCTTTTAATTTTTTTTTTCTGGTATTAGGAATTGAACCCAGGGACACTCTACTCCAAACTACACTCCCCAGCCCTATTTTATTTTGAAATAGGGTCTCACTAAGTTGCTGAGAATCTCACTAAGTTCTTGAAGCTGGCCTCAAACCTGCAATCCTCCTGTCTCAGCCTCCCAAGTACTGGGATTACAAGCATGCATCCCATGTCTGGCCAAAATTCTTTTTTTTTTTTTGCGGTACTGGGGATTGAACTCAGGGGCATTCTACCTCCAAGCTATACCCTCAGCCCTATTTTTTTTTTTTTAATTCTTTATTTTGAAACAGGGTCTCACTAAGTTGCAGAGTGCTTCACTAGGTAGCTGAGGCTGGCCACAAACCCAGATCCTCTAGTCTCAGCCTCCCAAATTCTGGGATTACAAGCATGTGCCACCACACCCAGCTTGGCCAAAATTCTTTTAACTCTCTCTCTTTTTTATTTATTTATTTATTTTTTTTATGTGTGTGTGTTGGAGGCAGGGGGTTCTCGGGCTTGAATCCAGGGACATTCTACCTCTGAGCTACACTCTCAGCCCTTTTTATTTGTTATTTTGAAACAGGGTCACACTAAGTTGCTGAGGTTCTCACTAAATCTCTGAGGCTGGTCTCAAACCTGTGATCCTCCTGTCTCAGCCTCATAAGTGCTAGAGATTACAGGTGCACCACCACACCTGGCTAGATTCTTTTGATTCTCTCCAGCATTTCCTGTCGAGTATGTTTTGCTGGAGTAGGTACAGACCATCAAATCACAGAAAGAGAGCCCAAGACTCAGAAGAATGTGGGAGGGAGAAGAGAGAGGTGCTTGACTTCTGGGCCAGTGTAGAAGCCCTAATGTCTACTGAGGCAGCCCGAGAGCTGATGAAACCTTGATCTCTTCCCTGGTCCCTGGCCCAGCACCAGCCTGGGCCATCACCTTGTTGAGCCACGGAGGCAGAGCTGTGGTTAACCCTGTTTTATGGGCAAGGAGTTATGGGGAGAGGACAGGGGGTAGAGGACAGCCATGCTGCAGAAGCAGGGCCAGAATGAGCCAGCAATTAATTTAATTCTAGGTCAACTGCGTGTTCCCGCCGTGCTGTCCTGACTCTGCCGACGGTCACCTCAAGCAGTTCACCTCTGCGATGTGGGCTGCAGCGGTGGGGGTAAGAATAATGACCTCATAGGGTTGTTATGGGGCTTAAATGAGTCAATGCAGACAAAGCTCGGGGAACAACAGTCCTTCACACACAGGAAGGGCTTGGTCAGTGGCGACCAGCAGGTAGTAACTTGCCCAGAGTCACATAACTCAGGAGCCAGCCCTTGGTCATAGAAGTACTTAAGAGGCATGCATACTGGCACTGGGGGTAGAGCCATAACCAAGGCAGGTCCAGTCCCTGCTCGAGGAGGTGGCAATCCAGCGAGGGGAGTAGTGCTTGATAGGCTGGCGATACAAGTGTGATGATGGAAAAACAGAGCTAAAAGAAAATGACATTGGGAGCCGGGCATGGTGGCGCACGCTTGTAATCCCAGCATTAGGGGGGCTTAGACTGGAGGATCCGGGTTCAAGGCCAGCCTCAGCTGCCTAGTGAGTCTGCAACTTAGACTCGATTTCAAAATAAAGAATAAAAAATAGGACTGGGGGTGTAGCTCGGAAGTAGAATGCCCTTGAGTTCAATCCCCAGTACCGCAAAAAAGAAAGAAAGAGAGAGAGAGAGAGAGAGAAAGAAAGAAAGAAGGAAAGAAAATGACATTGGGGAAGGAGTGCTGCTTCACATGGTGGCCAGGGAGGAGCCCACAGTCTGTCTCCAGAACCCTTGTTCTTTCCACTGGACATGGCTGCACCTCCCTGGGACGCAGGTACTTCACTTGGCACTGAAAGAGACCAGGCAGACTGCAGAGTGGACAGGAGCCCACTGGGTGGCCACATTTGAGGGGCAGCTGGGGAAACAGCGAGGTCTGGGTTCAGACATTTGGGGGGTGGAGGACAGTCATGGAAAGAACCCCTAACCCACCACCTGACCTTGGAATGGCACGTCCCTACCTTGCGAGGGCCTTCCTCTCCTTGCCTCTAAATAGGTTTTGAAGATTCCTACCCTAAGAAGCAGTGGGAGAGTGTTTTTGTATTGCTTGTTGTTTCAGAGGCTGGCCTCATGCTGGGTGTGATGGTGCATGCTTGTAATCCCAGTATTTGGGAGACTGAGACAGGAGGATTGCAGGTTAGTGGCCAGCCTCAGCTACTTGGTAAGGCTTTCCACAACTCAGTGAAACCCTGTTTGAAAATAAAGGCTGGCCTCAAACCTGCGATCCTCCTATCTCAGCCTCCCAAATACTGAAGTTACAGGCATGAGCCACTGTGCCAGACTTCACTTGCTGTTTCTGTGGACAACATCAGGGGCTAGCCCATCCTTACCAGGTCCTCTTGGCCAGCGCTCTGTGACCACACGTACAGAAGGTAGGGCTGCAACTTCTCTTCCCGTGCCCCCCTCAACTCTTCTTAGATGATAGAATCTTCCTGCCCTGCTGGGAGTTCTTTTTCAGGGTCTCTCCTGAATTCTCTTGTCTGCAGTGGCTCTAAATGTGCACTCCATGCACTGCCCCTCCAAGGCCTGAAGAGAGACTCTCCTCCTCCCTTCTCACTGTCCACTGCCCGCACACTCAACGCCCCACCCTCAGGCTGAACCCAGTACTCTTGGCCTCTGGTTTCCAGAACCCCCCTCCCCCATTGCAGATGGGGAGCTGACCGCTGAGAAATGCGCCATACCTGGAGGGCAGGGAGCTTTCTTCCTTGAAGGAGCAGCACTCGGACAAGCGTGTAAAGGGTAGACAAAGATGCTATCTAACCTGGCGGCACTTCTTACAGCACTGAGCCTCTCCTAATCCAGTCCCAAGTCACTGGAAACTGCATCATCCCTAAAGGTCAGCATCTGGTCCTGCACCGCGGGGAAAAATGAGTGTCCTAAGTGCCAGGACGTTCCATGCATTTGTGCCAAAATAGCCTGAACCCCGGGGAAAGAGTGACCTGCCACAATCCCACAGCCCCACGGGGACGATGAACCTTACCGAGATGATTGATCTCCTTTCTCATCTTCTGAGTCAAGTATGAGGGAAGCATGAAGAGGTATTTGGTTACTGGAGTGAGGGAGGCCTTAGCTACAGAGTTGGAGGCAAGAAGAGGCTCTGAACTGGGATTAAGCAGAGCCTGCAGAGCTCATACCTACTGCTTGTTTTGGGGTTTTGTTTTATTTTGTTTTGTTTCAGTACTAGAGACGAAACCCAGAGCCTTCTACCTTGGAGCGACAACCCAAGTCCTATTTATTTATTTATTTATTTATTTATTTATTTATTTATTTATTTTTGGTAGTACTGGGGATAGAACCCAGGGGCCTTCCATCTCCAGACTACACCCTCAGACCTATTTTTTTTTTTTTTTTTTTTTTTTTTTTTTTTTATGGAACTTGGGATTGAACCCAGGGACATTCTACCTCCAAGCTACACTCTCAGCCCTATTTTTTATTCTTTATTTTGAAACAGGATCTCACTAAGTTGTGGAGGGCGTCACTAAATAGCTGAGGCTGGCCTCAAACCCAGATCCTCCTGTCTCAGTCTCCCAAGTACTGGGATTACAAGTATGCACCACCATGCCCGGCTCCCAGACCTATTTTTAATTTATTAATTTATTTTTTTATTTGGAAACACAGTCTCACTAAGTTATGGAGGGCCTCACTAAGTAGCTGAGGCTGGCCCTCGAACTTGGATCCTCCAGTCTCAGCCTCCCAAGTACCGGGATTACAAGCGGGCGCCACCACACCTGGCAGGAGATGAGATTCTCGAGTCTCTCTCCCCAGTGAATTCCAGAAGGAAAAGGAGAGCCTGGCCAGCAAGTGCTCTTTCCAGATCTTCCTCCTGCCTCAGCACAGAGAAACCAGAAAAAATTGTTGAAACTGGTGTGGAAGTCGTTTTTGATAGTTTGTCAAACACCCAAAAGGAAAGAAGATTGCCCGCTTTGGAACCTCCCTGCTGGGGGTAAGTTCAGAAGCAGCCGGCTAAGGCCAGTCTCCACCAGCCAAAGCGGTCCCTGAAAACCCAGGATCCCTTGTGAGCCTGAAACCCAAAGAAACCGAACTGCACTGATGGAAGCAGGGCCCAGTTCCCCGCTAACTCAGGCTGGGGGCCAAGAGTGCCTGGATCTGCTCAGCCAGGTCCCTTCCACTGACTCGAAGCACAAGGAAGGGGAGCAAGGCCACCCCAGGGTCCTGAAGACGTTTCTCATGGACTCGGGCCGAGTTCTGACGCTGATCCTTACTCAACCTCTCCCAGCCTCTCTTTCCTTGCCTGCCACGTGCAGAAATGAATAGAACATTCCTCATCCAGTTGTTGTGAAGATTCACTGAGATGGTGCTTGAGCAGGCCAAGCACAGCGCCTGGCCAGAGGGGGTGCCAGGTCTCAGTCTCCCCATCTGTAAAAGGGCCTAATGATAGCTCCTCCCGGGTTATCATGAGGCCAAATGACAGTGTGCGCCAAAGGAGCTTTGAGAGTGGCCGTGGAAACGTTAATTACCATCATCAGAGTCCCTGGCCTGTATTTACTGGCTCCTGTCCCACATGGAATGAGGAAGGTGGGCTTCTCTCCTTTTACTGCCATGAAAAGAGGCCATTGGTCCTTGGCCTGCCCCGCTTGCCTCAGTAGCCACAGACATGTGGTTAAGGCAGAGCAGCGCGGTGAGCGGCGCCTTCCCACTCAGCTCCTTTCCAGCTCCGGAGAATTCCATCGGAGCTACTCCATAAGTGGGTCCCAAGCAGCAGGGTTTCTCAGGGAAGTAAGAAAAATAAGAAAACAAGCCGGGCGTAGTGGCGCACGCTTGTAATCCCAGCATTCGGGAGGCTGAGACCGGAGGATCTGGGTTCGCGGCCAGCCTCAGCTACCTAGTGAGGCCCTCCGCAATTTAGTGAGACCCGGTTTCAAAATAAAGAATAAAAAATAGGGCTGGGGGTGTAGCTTGGAGGTAGAATGCCCCTGAGTTCAATCCCCAGTACCGCAAAAAAAAAAAAAAAAAAAAAGAAAAAGAAAAATAAGAAAACAGCAGTGGTGCATGCCTGTGATCTCAGTACCTGGGAGGCTGAGACAAGAGAATCATAGGTTGGAGGCCAGCATCTGCAATTTAGTGAGACTTTATTTATTCATTCATTCATTCATTTATTTTTGTGGTACTGGGAATTGAACCCAGAGGCATTCTACCTTCAAGCTACACCTTCAGCCCGATTTTATTTCTTATTTGGAAACGGGGTCTCACTAGGTTGATGAGAATCTCACTACTTGCTGAGGTTATCCCCAAATCTGTGATCCTCCTGTCTCAGCCTCCCAAGTACTGGGATTACAAGCATGCGCCACCATGCCCAGCTGAGACGTTATTTTAAAATATAAAATAAATTCCAGGAGCCAGGCATAATGACGCATGCTACAACTTAGTGAGACCCTGTTTCAAAATAAACAATAAAAAATAGGCCTGGAGCTGGAGCTTAGAGGCAGAATTCCCCTGGGTTCAATCCTCAGTACCAAAAAAATACATATATATGATATGTATGTATGTGTGTGTGTGTGTGTGTGTGTGTGTGTATATATATATATATATATATAGAGAGAGAGAGAGAGAGAGAGAGAGAGAGAGAGAGAGAGCGCAATTTGAACTAAAGAAAAATCTGTTGTTGTTTTGCTGTTGTTGTTGTTTTTAGTTGAATTTAAGGGAAATATAGAGATCCCATTACAGTCTTTCTAGCCAGCAAAAGTCCCTAAGTAATAAATTATCTCCAGGCAAAGATCAACTCCAGAGCCCTGCTGGTCAAAAGGAATTCAAAGTAAAGAGAAAATACAAGGTAAGAGCCTTTCAAGAGACTCCAAAAAGATTTTTTTTTTTTTTTTTTTTTTTTTTGCGGTACTGGGGATTGAACTCAAGGACATTCTACCTCCAAGCTATACCCCCAGCCCTATTTTTTATTCTTTATTTTGAAACCGAGTCTCACTAAGTTGCGGAGTGCCTCACTAGGTAGCTGAGGCTGGCCTCGAACCCGGATCCTCCGGTCTCAGCCTCCCGAATGCTGGGATTACAAGCGTGGGCCACCACGCCTGGCTTATTTATTTAGTTTTTAAACAGTCTCCCTAAGTTGCTAAAGGTCCTGCTAAGTTGCTGTGGCTGACCTCAAACCTGCTATCCTCCTGTCTCAGCTTCCCAAGTACTAGGATTACAGGTGTGGACCACCACACCGGGCTTCATGACTTTTGTGTGTGTGTGTGTGTGTGTGTTTGTAGCACTGGGAATTGAACCCAGAGGCGTTCTACCTTCAAGCTACACCCTCAGTCCTATTTTATTTTTATTTTGAAACAAAGTCTCATTAGGTTGATGAAAGTCTCACTCCTTGCTGACACTGTCCTTGAACCTGCAACCCTCCTATCTCAGCCTCTCAAGTACTAGGATTACAGGTGTGTGCCACCACGTCCAGCTTCATTTGACCAATAGAATTCAGCAGAAATGATGTTCTAGGATCGGTGAAATAAATATTTTTTTTCTTTGCGATGCTGGGAATTAACCCCAGAGATGCTTTATCACTGACTTACATCCTTGGCCTTTTAAAATTATTTTAATATTCATTTATTGGGGGGGGGGGACTAGGGATTGAACCCAGGGGTGCTCTACCACTGAGCTCCACCCCAACCCCTTTTTGTTTTGATTTTGTATTTTGAGACAGGGTCTCACTAAGTTTCCCAGCCTGGCCTCAAACTTGTGATCCTCCTGCCTCAGCCTCCCAAGCACTGGGATTACAGACTTGCACCACTGCGCCCAGCTGGAAATAAATCTTAAAAAGCCTTGCAGCTTCCAGTTGGGCCTCTTGCAATGTTCACTTTGGGATAAGTGCTCTCAGAATCCAGCTGCTGTGTTCTGAGAAGCCCAAGTCACACTGAGAGGCCATGAGTAGGCCCCCCCAGCCAACAGTTCCAGTCGAGGTCCTGGAAACAACCAGCATCATCACCAGGTGCACTGGCTGAGCACCCTTCGATGGCGAGTTCATTTGAACTTTCTTTTTTTCCTGTACTGAAAATTGAACCCAGTGACATTCTACCTTTGAGCTCTATCCCTGGCCCATTTTATTTTTTATTTTGAGACAGGGTCTTTCTGAGTTGTTAAGGCTGGCTTCAAACTTGTGATCCTCCTGCCTCAGCTTCCCAAGCTGCTGGAATTACAGGTGTGCACTATCACAAGCCCAGATAATTTGAACTTTCAAATGACTCCAGCCAAGCCAGGCGTGGTGGCGCATGCTTGTAATCCCAGTACTTGGGAGGCTGAGGCCGGAGGATCTGGGTTCGCGGCCAGCCTCAGCTACTTCGTGAGGCACTCCGCAACTTAGTGAGATCCTGTTTCAAACTAAAGAATAAAGAATAGGGCTGGGGATGTAGCTCGGAGGTAGAATGCTTCTGGGTTCAATCCCCAGTACCACAAAAAAAAAAAAAAAAAAAAAGACACAAGCCCCAACTTCCATCTGCAACTCCATGAGATACCCTAAAGAGACCCATTGACTAAGTCCAGTCTACCCACAGAACAATGAAAGATAACAAATTTATGTTTTAAGCCGCTGCATGGTGGAGTGGCTCATTATGCAGCTACAGGTAACCAGCTGGGCATCTCTGAGCCCCTGGACCAAACCTGAACTGCCTCTCCAGACTCACTGTGTGATGCTTTTTTTTTTTTTTTTTTTTTTTTTTTTTTTTTTTTTTTTTTTTTTTTTTTGCGGTACTGGGGATTGAACTCAGGGGCATTCTACCTCCAAGCTATACCGCAGCCCTATTTTTTCTTTATTTTGAAACAGGGTCTCACTAAGTTGCAGAGGGCCTCACTAAGTAGCTGAGGCTGGGCGAGAACACAGATCCTCCAGTCTCAGCCTCCCAAATGCTGGGACTACAAGCGTGCACCACCACATCCGACTGTGACGCATTTAAATGCCAATTAATTGTTTATTTGTGTGTATGTGTATGTGTGGTACTAGGGATTGAATTCAGAAGCATTCTACCTCTGAGCTACATCTCCAGCCTTATTTTATTTGGAAACGGGGTCTTACTAAGTTGCTAAGAGTCTCACTAAGTTGCTGAGGCTGGCCTCAAACCTGTGATCCTCCTGTCTCAGCCTCCCAAGTACTGGGACTACAGGCTGGCACCACCACGCCTGGCTAAATGTCAGTTTATTTAGGGCACTTCGGGTCAGGCCTTCTGTCACCTACAACTGAATACATTCCTAACTGGTGGATGATTTGGTAGCTAGAAATGGGAACTGTGGAGCTGGGTGTGGTGACGCACGCTTGTAATCCCAGCATTTGGGAGGCTGAGACAGGAGGATCCGAGTTCGCGGCCAGCCTCAGCTACCTAGTGAGGCATTCCGCACCTTAGTGAGACCCTGTTTCAAAACAAAGAATAAAAAATGGGGCTGGGGGTGTAGCTTGGAGGTAGAATGCCCCTGAGTTCAATCCCTAGTACCAAAAGAAAAGAAAAAAGAAAAAAAAGAAATGGGAACTGTGGTGCCTTGCTTAACCTTGGGAGGCAACCGCAGAAGGCTCAAGAGAGCCCCAAGAATGAGTGTTCTGACCGAAGACCCCAGTGAGCCCCACCTTCCATGTTGCAACCCCGAGGACACATCGATCGCAAGCCCAGCTGTGTCACAGTCAAAGTAACAGGGTCCTTGCTGGATGTGGTGGCACATGCCTGTAACCCAGTACTTGGGAGGCTAAGACAGAAGGATTGCAGGTTCGAAGCTAGCCTCAGCAACTTAGCAAACCCCTGTTTCCAAATAAAAAATAAAATAGGGCTGGGAGTGTAGCTCAGAGGTAAAATGTCCCTGGGTTCAATACCCAGCACCCCACATAGACACAGACACATACACACACGCACGCACACACACACACACACACACACACACACACACACACACGTAGTAGAGTCTGACACCTGAATCATCTTGTAACAATTATAACAAAGCACCCTGAATCATCTTGTGCCTGCCAAACTGATGGCATCCTCACATACTTCCTCCTACCCACCCCTCACAAAGGTGCCCTATAAAAGTGGAGACATGAACCCCCAAATGCATCTCTCTCCCTCTGGAGATGGCCCACATTCTGCCTTGAATGTGCATTTCTTGCTTTCCTAAATAGATCTCTGTAGCTCTACCCTTTGTCTTGGACATTCTTTTCTAACCTGTGGTCCACATCATGATAGGATCTATAAAGAAAAAGAACTTAAAGCAGGCATGGTGGCACAGGCCTGCATTCCCCGTACTTAGGAGGCTGAGACAGGAGGATCACAGGTTCGAGGCTAGTCTCAAGCAACATAGCAAGACTCTCAGCAACCTAGCATGACCCTGTTCCCAAACAAAAAATAAAAAAGTAGAATGCTCCTGGGTTAAATCTCCAGTACCAAAAACAAAACAAACAAAAAAAGACAAAAGAAAAATAATATAAAATATGAAACTGGATGAAGATTAAAAAAAAAGAGGAGCTACCCTTTATAAGCTGGAAAGTTGGTAACCCTTGTTTCGAGGCCTCAAAGTATCTGGCCAGATTGTTACCTGATACCTTAGGATGCAAAGTGTGTGACAACCCAGCCTGTAGTTTAAGGGAAAGAATAGAAAAAGCCAAAAATGTTGGCATGAGCTTCCAGCACTGATCAACAGGGGAAGAATGGATTCAAAACAGACCAAATATAAAAATAAATACAGCTACTCTAAAAACAGCACAATCTGACTGGCCTTAATCTGACAGTCCTTACAATGAAGCTTTTCAGGGTTGGTTGGCTGATTCATGTTTTTTAAGCATCTCATCGTGCCACTCACTGCTCACAGTACTGAAGGTTAAGGTCTCTCTTTGGTTCCAAGATTATACCCTTTCTTTTTGTTGGATTGAAATTTTCTTTTCTTTTTTCTTTTTTTTTTTTTTGCGGTACTGGGGATTGAACTCAGGGGCATTCAGTACTTGGGAGGCTGAGCTATACCCCCAGCCCTATTTTTTTTAATTCTTTATTTTGAAACAGGGTCTCGCTAAGTTGCGGAGTACCTCACTAGGTAGCTGAGGCTGGCCGAGAACCCGAATCCTCCTGTCTCAGCCTCCCAAATGCTGGGATTACAAGCGTGTGCCACCATGCCCGGCTTGGATTGAAATTTTCTTTGTATGAAATGATTGTGATGGTAGATGATATTTGCAATTTTTTTTTTTAACTGGGGATTGAACCCAGGGGCATTCTACCTCTGAGTTACACCCTGAGCCCTATTTTCTATTTTTTAATTTTGAAACAGGGTCACACTAAGTTGCTGAGGCTGGCCTCGGACCTGCAATCTCCTGTCTCAGCTTCCCAAGTACTGAGATTACAGGTGTGTGCCACCACATCCAGCTTCCAGCAATTTGACTGAGGCAGCCAGGTCACGGAGCATCAAGGAGCAATTACAATTTTATAAACAAATAAAAACGTTTATTGAGTACAAAATTAAAAGGGATAGAGAGTCCTATGACGCAGGAAGTGGAGCTGCTTCAGTGCTGGTCTCAGGAGCCCTGGAAAAAGTCGTTGCACATGATGGTGATGAGAGCCAGGAAAACAGTGTACTCCTGGAAGTCCACCTGCTGGTCACTGTTCTCGTCCAAGTTGCCCATCAGCTTCTTCAGCCCCTCCTCGTCCACCTTCTCCTGAAAGCGAGAAGGACCAGGGTCATACCAAGCTGGCCCAGGCGCCCCTCCACACCAAACCCACACCCAGACCCACACGCACAAATCAGAGCCCAGCCCCCCCACCCCCCTCGCACTGGGTGACTGGGTATGTGACGGGCACCTAGCAGCTGTAATCCCCATGGAAATCCAGAGAGGTAGATATCACGACCCCATTTTGCTGGCGGGGAACCTAAGGCTTTCAGGAGGAGCCAGAGGCAAGGTGAACTCAGAAAAAGCAAAGTTTTTTTGAAATGCCAATCACAATGATTAGAAATTTTTAAGCAAGCTGGGCGTGGTGGCCCACTCCTGGAATCCCAGTACTTGGAAGGCTGAGACAGGAGGATGGCAGGTTGGAGGTCAGCCTCAGCAACTTAGAGAGACCCTATTTCAAAATAAAAAGAGCTGAGGGGCCGGGCGTGGTGGCTCACGCTTGTAATCCCAGCATTCGGGAGGCTGAGACCGGAGGATCCGGGTTCAAGGCCAGCCTCAGGTACCTAGTGAGGCACTCCACAACTTAGTGAGACTCGGTTTCAAAACAAAAATAAAGAATAAAAAATAGGGCTGGGGGTGTAGCTCGGAGGTAGAATGCCCCTGAGTTCAATCCCCAGTACTGCAAAAAAAAAAAAAAAAAAGAGCTGAGGGTGTAGTTCGGAGGTAGAATGTCCACTGGGTTCAATCCCCAATACCAAACACACACACACACACACACACACACACACACACACACACACACACACACGAAGTAAGAGAAGAAGAGAGTGCAAGTGCCAGCCAACTGTGATCCTGGGCCAGTCACTGCCCCTCTCTGGGCTTTGAGTTCTCCAGTGAGGGGGTGAGACACACGACCTCTGACAGTCCAGACAGCACACAGCTCAGAGATGCTGCAGGGACCAGCCATTCGTACCATTCCCCTGTGGGGAGCTTGTTCCAGTGAAGCAAAGACTGGGGGAGAATGTTGACCCCGCCCCGCACTCGCTCCCAGCACCCAGCCCCACCCCCTGCCACACTCACCCCCACAAAGCTGGGCAGCTCCTTATGCAGAAGTTCCTTCATCTCCCCCTTACTCAGCTTGAACTTGTCGCCCTCTTGGCCGGAGTACTTGTGGAAGGTGGTGACCATGACTGCCAGCGCCTGCTCCAGGGGACTGGACATCTTGGATCTAGGGCTGCAGAAATGGCCGTGAGGGAGACAGTGCTGGGTCCCACTTTCCCCTGGGTCCCCAACTCCTCCCCAGGCCCTTCTGGGAAGAGCAGGGAGGAGCTGCGTCTCGCCCCACAGGAGCCCCTGTCCCCCCATCTGACCCTCAGGTCAGATGGCAAACCTTCCCTGTGCCCGGGCT
>PVLC010042453.1:0-12931 GCA_004027655.1 Graphiurus murinus
AGAGAGGGGTTATTGGAAGTCTGTAGGAAAAGCACTATTTGGAAAGACGACCTCTGTACTGTGTTTGTTATTGCTTGAGCAATGCTCTTGATCCCAGAAAGAGAGAGATATAATAAAAGAGGTTCGAACCAGTAATATTTAGGCAGCGTCTTTTATTGGGGCCTCATGGCTGAGGGTTCAGCCTGGGGCGCCCGATAGAGGACAACCGCAGCAATTTAGTGAGGCTCTCAGCAATCTAATGAGACCCTGTTTCCAAATAAGAAACAAAATCAGTCTGAGGGTGTAGCTCAGAGGTAGAATGCACCTGTGTTCAATTCCCAGTACCACAAAAAAAAAAAAGATTTTATTTTGAGATAGGATCTCACTAAGTTGCTGAGGGTCTTGCTCAGTTGCTGAGACTGGCTATCCTCCTGTTTCAACCTCCCAAGTACTGGGATCACAGGTATGCACCACCATGCCCAGCTGAACAATTATCATCTGAAGCCACTGAAAAATGACCAAAAGTAGGCAGAAACCAGATAAGTGTTAATTCTTGAAAGAGTGTTACAACATCAGTAAAACCTTTCAAGTTTGTGGCTTTTTCTTTTTCTTTTCCTTTTTTGTAGTACTGGGGATGGAACCCAGGGGCCTTCTACCTCTGGGCTATACCCCCAGGCCCATTTTAATTTAGTTTTTTGTTTTGTTTGTTTTTGTTTTTGTTTTTTTTGAAACAGGGTCTCATTAAGTTGCAGAGGGTCTCGCTAAGTTGCTGAGACTGGCTTCAAACCTGCAATCTTCCTGTCTCAACCTCCCAAGTACTGGGATTATAAGCATGCACCACCACACCCAGTTTGTGGCTTTTTCAATCCCCTTGGCATTGGCTGTGGATGTGGTAGATGATGGAGCTTAGAGCAGCAGAGCAGCTAGAAAGTTAAGGGAGAAATTCTGGCTGGGCACAGTGGTTAATGCCTGTAATCTCGCCTTGGGAGGCCGGAGACAGGAGGATCTCAGGTTAGAGAAGAGCCTCATCAACACAGCAAGACTCAACAACACAGTGAGACCCTGTTTCAGAACAAAATATAGCTAGGCTTAGTGGTGCAAACTTGTAATTCCAATACTTGGGAGGCTGAGACAAGTGAATCGCAGGTTTGCAGGCACCCTCAGCAGGTAGTAAGATTCTCATCAACCTAGCCGACTCTGTTTCAGAATGAAAATAAAAATAGGGCTGGGGGTATAGCTCAGAGGTAGAATGCCCCTGAATTTAATTCCCAGTACCCAAAACAAAATATAATCCAGCTATACCACTCCTGGTTATCTTTCCATAAGGACTGAACTCAGAAAATCATATCCATGTTTATAGCAACACAATTCATAATAGCCAAATTATGGAACCAACCTAGGTATCTATCAACAGATCAATGGATTACAAAATTATGGGATATCCACACAAGGGAATTCTACTCAGCAATCAAGAAGAACAAAATTATGTCATTTGCAGGAGAAATGGATAGACCTAGAAAACATTTTGTTAAGTGAGATTAGCCAGTCACAGAAAGTGAAGGTGATATGTTTTCTCTCATTCAGAAACTAAGGAGTAATAGGGATACCATAGGGACTTCAGATATTGGAAGAGAAACTCCAGTGGAGCCAGGGAGGTGGTCTAGGAGAGAGCTGAAGGGAGAGGGAGGATCAGTGAAGGAATCACTTTTATCAACATTCTATACATATGTGAGAACACCAATGCCAGGCGGGCGAGGTGGCGCACGCTTGTAATCCCAGCATTCGGGAGGCTGAGACCGGAGGATCCAGGTTCGCGGCCAGCCTCAGCTACCTAGTGAGGCACTCCGCAACTTAGTGAGACCCGGTTTCAAAATAAAGAATAAAAAATAGGGCTGGGGGTATAGCTCGGAGGTAGAATGCCTCTGAGTTCAATCCCCAGTACCGCAAAAAAAAAAAAAAAGAACACCAATGCCAATCTCAGTACCTTGTATGGGGGAGGGGGAAATGGGGAGGGAAGGGGGAGGGGAGCCCACCAAGTGCCTTGTGCATGTATATCACCATCACTATGAAATACATTATGATGTGAGGTTATAATGCACCAAGAAAAGTATAAAAAATATTTTTAAAAATCCCAAAATAGCCGGGCATGGTGGCACATGCTTGTAATCCCAGCATTTGGGAGGCTGAGACAAGGATCTGGGTTCGAGGCCAGCCTCAGCTGCTTAGTGAGGCCCTCCGAAACTTAGTGAGACCCTGTTTCAAAATAAAGAATAAAAAATAGGGCTGGGGCTGTAGCTCGGAGGTAGAATGCACCCGGGTTCCATCCCCAGTGCCGCAAAAAAAAAAAAAAAAAAAAAAAAAAAAAAAAATCCCAAAATAGCTGGGTATGGGGGCGCATGCTTGTAATCCCAGTACTTGGGAGACTGAGACTGGAGGATCTGGGTTCACAGCCAGCCTCAGCTACTTAGTGAGGCCCTCTGCAACTTAGTGAGACCCTGTTTCAAAATAAAGAATAAAAAATAGGACTGGGGGTGTAGCCTGTAGGTAGAATGCCCCTGGGTTCAGTCCCCAGTACTGCAAAAAAAGAAAAAAAAATATCCCAAAATAACTGGGCATGGTGGCATACATTTGTAATCTCAGTACTTGCGAGGCTGAGATAGGAGGAATGCAGGTTTGCGGCCATCCTCAGCTAATTAGTGAGGCCCTATTTCAAAATAAAGAATAAAAAATAGGGCTGGGGGATGTAGCTCAGAGGTAGAATGCCCCTGGGTTCAATCTCCAGTACTGAAAAAAAAAAAAAAAAATCCCCAAATGTAACAAGAGCTGGGAATATAGCTTGGAGGTAGAATGCTCTTGGGTTCAATTCCCAGCACTACAAAAATAAAACAAAAAATAAAAATAAAAATTCTAGAAGTGAGAAAATCACAGAGGGCTGAGATTTAAAATCTGAATAAAAATGCTGCCTAAATCCTGGCTCATGCCAGAGGGCCCCCTAGCTGAGGAAGCCTCAGAGCAGCCCTAGAACTCCCTGCCTCACCCCAGCACAGTCACTTCCCCACACACAGATGTTGAGGGCTTATGTCCAGATCACCAGAGGCTCAGACAAGGCACCTGGGAAGAAAGTGAGCAGCGAAGGAAATTACTCCAAATAGATACCCACCACCTGCCCCTAGCCTTGGGCCCTAGACCCCCCCGGGTCTTCAGACCTTTCTCTCCTCCAAGGAATCCCTCACAGTAGTCCCTGCCTAACTCTGGTAGCCACACATCATGATTTCTCCAGATTTAAGAAAGTCTGAGCCAGGCGTGGTGGTACACACCTGTAATCGCAGTACTTGGGAGGCTGAAACAGGGGGATCACAGGTTAGAGACCAGCTTCAGCAATTTAGTGAGACCCTCAGCAATTTAGCAAGACCCTGTCCCAAAACTAAAAAATAAAAATAAAAAAAGGGCCAGGGTGTAGCTTTGAGGTAGAATGCCCTTGGGTTGAATTCCTAGTACCATAAATAAATAAATAAATAAATAAATAAATAAATAAATAAATAAGGGGAAAAATCCTGGCTTACCATACTACAATTGCACAAAGATGGTAGGCAGGAACTTGTGGGGGTAGTAGGGAAAGGAGAGAGAAACTAGCTTTGAAAGACAAAACTGATCCTGGTGAGACCTACCATTTTTGAATTGAGATAGCTCCTCAACCCCTCAACACAGCTCAGGTACCCCTCAGCTCAGCTACAGTCAAAAGTATCAGTGGTCTGAAAAGTCATGAGACAGCGGGCCTGGTGGTGCATGCTTGTAGTCCCAGTACTGGGGAGGCTGAGACAGGAGGATTGCAGGTTCGCGGCCAGCCTCAGCTACTTAGTGAGGCCCTCTGCAACTTAGTGAGACCCTGTTTCAAAATAAAGAATAAAAAATATGGCTGGGGGTGTAGCTCAGAGGTAGAATGCCCCTGGGTTCAATCCCCAGTACTGAAAAAAAAAAAAAAAAAAAAGTCATGGGACAGATCTTGGGACTGACAGAACAAAAGAAAATTAGGGGGTATGCCCCCTAAACAATAAATTTCCTCTCACCTGCAATCCTACCTTTCTTTGCCCTGCTTTGGAATGCTGGGATGGGACCCTGCAATCTCTCCTCTGCTAGGTGCACCTTGTTAGGCTTTGTCCACAGGGAGTGCCCACACTGCGACAACAGAGTGGGCTTCTCTTCCTAGATCCTGGGGACTTTTTTCTTCCCGAGGTATGGCTGCTAGAAGCATGCATGAGGGTCGATGGTGCTTACCTGGCTAATGAGCTCCTCTGGTATTTCCTGAGGGTGAGTTCTAGCCCACCAGAACCAAACAAACTTTTTTTCTTTTCCTTTCCTCTCCTCTCCTCTCCGCTTCCTCTTCCTCTTCCTCTTCCTCTCCTCTCTTCTCCTCTCCTCTCTCTCTCCTTTCCTTTCCTGTCCTTGAGACAGGGTGTCACTATGTTGCCCAACTGGTCTTGAACTTGCCATCCTCCTGCCTCAGCCTCTTGGTAGCCAGGATCACTGGTGGGCATCACTGCAGAGCTCCAAGTGAACTTTTCTGCCACCTAGAAGGCTACTATTTCAGGTTTAGTAGCACTCTCCAGAGAACTTGGCATATGGCATATCTCACAGATCGCCACTGGCTCACCTATACCCTCTAGTCAGTTTCTCAGCCACTCAGCAGGTTGTTCTTGCAGACCAGCTGTAGCTCATGTCCTCTGCACACTTGTTCAACACAAATGTGTTGTGGATAAGAGATAGAGATCTTTCCTAGAGAATGGGAATCTATTAAAGTAACTAATTTAAAATGTCAGGCCGGGCGTGGTGGCGCACGCTTGTAATCCCAGCATTTGGGAGGCTGAGACCGGAGGATCCGGGTTCGCGGCCAGCCTCAGCTACCTGGTGAGGCACCCCGCAACTTAGTGAGACTCGGTTTCAAAATAAAGAATAAAAAATAGGGCTGGGGGTATAGCTCGGAGGTAGAATGCCTCTGAGTTCAATCCCCAGTACCGCAAAAAAAAAAAAAAAAAAAAAAAAAAAAAAAAAAAAAAAGTCAAATAACCCAGCATTTGGGAGGCTGAGACTGGAGGATCTGGGTTCGCGGCCAGCCTCAGCTACTTAGTGAGGCCCTCCGCAACTTAGTGAGATCCTGTTTCAAAATAAAGAATAAAAAATTGGGCTGGGGATGTAGCTCAAAGGTAAAATGCCTCTGGGTTCAATCCCCAGTACCACCAAAAATAATAATAATAATAACAATAATAATAATAATAATAATAATAATAATAAGTCAAATAAGCCAGGTGTTGTGGCACATGCTTGCAACACCAGTACTTGGGAAGCTGAGACAGGAGGACCTCAGGTTTGGTGTCAGCCTCAGCTACTTAGTGAGGCACTCCATAACTTAATGAGACTGTTTCATAATAAAAAATTAAAAATAGGAAGCTGGGAGTGGTGGTGCACGCTTGTAATCCCAGCATTTGGAAGGCTGAGACCGGAGGATCCGGGTTTGCGGCCAGCCTCAGCCACCTAGTGAGGCACTCCGCAACTTAGTGAGACCCTGTTTCAAAATAAAGAATAAAAAATAGTGCTGGGGGTATAGCTCGAAGGTAGAATACCCCTGAGTTCAATCCCTAGTACCACAAAAAAAAAAAAAAAAAGGTCAAATACTAGCCTGGCATGGGCGACAAATTCCTAGAATCCTGATACTTGGGAAGATAAGACAGTAGAATACCAGGTTCGAGGACAGCCTCAACAACTTAGTGAAACCCTGTTTCAGAATAAGAAAAATAAACCAGATGTGGTGGCACATGCTTGTAATTTGGGTACTCAGGAGGCTGAGACAGGAG
This sequence comes from Graphiurus murinus, assembly GCA_004027655.1. Classification (NCBI taxonomy): domain Eukaryota; kingdom Metazoa; phylum Chordata; class Mammalia; order Rodentia; family Gliridae; genus Graphiurus; species Graphiurus murinus. Next base: position 5,829 of record PVLC010042453.1, read on the forward strand.
GATTGCAGGTTTGCGACCAGCCTTAGCTACTTAGGGAGGCCCTCTGCAATTTAGTGAGAACCTGTTTCAAAATAAAGAATAAAAAATAGGAGCAGGGCGTGGTGGCACACGCTTGTAATCCCAGCATTTGGGAGGTTGAGACTGGAGGATCCGGGTTTGCGACCAGCCTCAGCTACCTAGTGAGGCATTCTGCAACTTAGTGAGACCCTGTTTCAAAATAAAGAATAAAAAATAGGACTGGGGTGTAGCTTGGAGGTAGAATGCCCCTGAGTTCAATCCCCAGTACTGAAAAAACAAATAAAAAAACAAAACAAAACAAGCATGTGCCACCACATCCAGCTTCCTCAGCCCTATTTTATTTTTATTTGGAAACAGGGTCTAGCTAAGTTGCTGAGAGTATCACTAAATTGTTGAGGCTGGCAAACCTGCAATTCTCCTATCTCAGCCTCCCAAGTACTGGGATTACTGAAACAGGGTGGGAGGAAGGAAAAGAAAGGGAGACAACTCTATGGCAGAGCAGATTTTAGTGGGATAAAGCTTGTGGAGGGAGGGTCTCCAGGAAAGGATGTAGCCCTCTCTGCTTAAAGGCCAAGGGGTTATATATATTTTTCAGGAAGGAAATTCAAATCTGGCAGGTAGCTCCTGAGATGGGAAAGTGGAGTTCCTTGAGGATGGAAAGGAATTATTTAAATGTCCCTTGCAGTCTAGACCAAGCAAGATATGAGGGGGTTTTTATATAATGGAGTTGCTTTTGCTCTGGCCAGCCATCTAACAATTACAGGTATGCACCACCACATCAGGATTTTTTTTTTTTTTTGTATTGGGTATTGAACCCAGGGTGCTCTACCATTGAACTACATTTTCAGCACCACCCCCCAACTCTGTTTTTTTTTTTTTTTTTTTTTGCAGTACTGGGGATTGAACTCAGGGGCATTCTACCTCTGAGTTATACCCCCAGCCCTATTTTTCATTCTTTATTTTGAAACAGGGTCTCACTAAGTTGTGGAGGGCCTCACTAGCTAGTTGAGGCTGGCCGCGAACCCGGATCCTCCGGTCTCAGCCTCCCAAATACTGGGATTACAAGTGTGTGCCACCACACCCAGCTAACTCCTGCTTTTTTTAAAATTTAGGTGTTTTTTTTTTTTTGTTGTTGTTGTTGTTGTTGTTGTTGTTTTCTGGTGCTGGGGTTGAACCCAGGGGCATTCTATCTCCCAACTACAATCCTGGCCCTATTTTATTTTGAAGCACGGTCTCACTAAGTTGCTGAGGCTAGCCATGTATTTCCAATCCTCCTGTCTAAGCTCCTGCCAAGTTCTGGGATTACAGGCCTGCACCAGCATACCTGGCTCTTTTGGTACTGGGATTGAACCCAGGGCATTCTACCTCCAAGCTACACCCCCAGCCCTATTTTTATTTTTTGTTCTTTATTTTGAAGCAGGGTCTCACTAAGTTGCTGAGGCCTCACTGAGTAGCTGAGGCTAGCCTCGAACCTGCAATCCTCATATTTCAGCCTCCCAAGTACTGGGATTACAAGCGTGCGCCACAATGCCTGGCTCCTGGCTCTTTTTTTTGTGTGTGTGTGTGGTACTGGGGATTGAACTCAGGGGCATTCTACCTCAGAGCTACACCCTCAGCCCTATTTTTTATTCTTTATTTTGAAACTGGGTGTCCCTAAGTTGTGGAGTGCCTCACTAGGTAGCTGAGGCTGGCCTCGAACCCGGATCCTCCGGTCTCAGCCTCCCAAATGCTGGGATTACAAGCATGCTCCACCACGCCTGGCTTTTAAAAAAATTTTAAACAGGATTTTTTTTTTTTTTTTCAGTACTAAGGATTGAACCCAGGGGCATTCTACCTCCAAGCTACATCCCCACTCCTATTTTTTATTCTTTATTTTGAAACAGGGTCTCACTAAGTTACAGGGTCTCACTAAGTAGCTGAGGCTAACCAAGAACTCAGATCCTCCTGTCTCAGCCTCCCAAGGACTGGGATTATAAGCCTGCACCATCACGCCCGGCATTGAAACAGGATCTTGCTAAGTCACTGAGGCCAGTCTTGAACCTGTGATCCTTTGGTCTCAGACTCCCAAGTACTGGAATTACAGGTATGTATCATTGCACCTGGTTATTATTTATATTCTGATGATTGCCATTCTAACTGGAATGAGATATAACCTCAGTGTAGTTTTTTTTTTGTTTTGTTTTGTTTTCCTTCTTTGAGGTACTGGGGGTTGAACCCAGCAACATTCTACTTCTTATCTATACCCCCAGACCTATTTTATTCTTTTATTTGGAAACAGAGTCTCACTAAGTTACAGATGGCCTCGCTAAGTTGCTGAGGCTGGTCTCAAACCTGCAATCCTCTTGTCTCAGCCTCCCAAGTACTGAGATCATAAGTGTGCACCACCATGCCCGGCCTCAGTGTAGTTTTGATTTGCATTTCCCTGATTTCTAAAAATGTTGAACATTTTTTTTTTTTGGTGCACTATAATCATACATCTTTTTAGGTGCAAGTTGGTAAAGGCATACATGCATACATTTCTCATTTAAGCCTTTCCCAATTCCCGCCCCACTCCCTTACTCTCCCTCCTTCTCAGGTTCAGTTTAGTGATTGACTTTGATATGTTTGTGAAATAACATCATGTGCATTAGGGTGTTCCGCCCCCCCCCCCCAATCACCTTCAGTTAAGTCACCTTCTTTGCTCATCTAAGGTTTCTCCTTCTTCGTCTGGAGTCCCTCTTATGACCCACTTTCTCCCTAGCTTCCACATATTAGGGAAAGCATTCGATTTTTTACTTTTTGTGACTGACTAATCTCACTTAGCATAATGTTTTCCAATTCCACCCATTTCCCTGCAAATGACATGATTTTGTTCTTTATGGCTGAGTAAAATTCTATTGTGTACATATCATATAGTTTTTTGTTTTATTTTATTTTTTAATTGGTGCATTATGAGCCAGGTGTGGTGATGCACGCTTGTAATCCCAGCATTTGGGAGGCTGAGACAGAGGATCCGGGTTCGCGGCCACCCTCAGCTACCTAGTGAGGCCCTCTGCAACTTAGTGAGACCCTGTTTCAAAATAAAGAATAAAAAATAGAGCCGGGCGTGGTGGCGCACGCTTGTAATCCCAGCATTCGGGAGGCTGAGACTAGAGGATCCGGGTTCGCGGCCAGCCTCAGCTACCTAGTGAGGCACTCCGCAACTTAGTGAGACCCTGTTTCAAAATAAAGAATAAAAAATAGGGCTGGGGGTGTAGCTCGGAGGTAGAATGCCCCTGAGTTCAATCCCCAGTACCGCAAAAAAAAAAAAAAAAGAATAAAAAATAGGGCTGGGGATATAGCTCAGAGATAGAATGCTCCTGAGTTCAATCCCCAGTGCCGAAAAAAAAAAAAATTGGTGCATTGTAATCATACATCTTTGTTAGGTACAAGCTGGTATAGATAAAAGCATACATGTACACATTTCTCATTTAACCCTTCCCCAATTCCCACTCCACTCCCTCCTTCTCAAGGTCAGTTTAGTGATTGACTTTGATGTGTTCATGAAAGTACATCATGCTGATTAGGGTGTCCCTCCTCCCCACATCACTTTTCGTTAAGTCAAATTCTTTGTTCACCTAAAGATTCTCCTTCTTCATCTGGAGTCCCTCCTATGTCCCATTTTCTCCCTAGCTTCCACATATTAGGGAGAGCATATGATTTTTTACTTTTTATGACTGATTAATCTCACTTAACATAATGTTTTCCAGTTCCATCCATTTCTCTGCAAATAACATGATTTTTTTTTTTTTTTTTTTTTTTTTTGCGGTACTGGGGATTGAACTCAGGGGCATTCTACCTCCGAGCTATACCCCCAGCCCTATTTTTTATTCTTTATTTTGAAACCAGGTCTCACTAAGTGGCGGAGTGCCTCACTAGGTAGCTGAGGCTGGCCGAGAACCCGGATCCTCTGGTCTCAGCCTCCTGAATGCTGGAATTACAAGTGTGCGCCACCATGCCTGGCTCTGATTTTGTTCTTTGTTTTGTTTTGTTTTTGCGGTACTGGGGATTGAACTCAGGGGCATTCTACCTCTGAGCTACATCCCCAGCCCTATTTTTTATTCTTTATTTTGAAACCGAGTCTCACTAAGTTGCGGAGTGCCTCACTAGGTAGCTGAAGCTGGCCGCGAACCTGGATCCTCCGGTCTCAGCCTCCCGAATGCTGAGATTACAAGCATGTGCCACCATGCCCGGCTTCTGATTTTGTTCTTTATGGCTGAATAAAATTCCATTGTGTACATATCCCATAGTTTTGTTATCCATTCATCTATTGATGGACATCTTGGCTGGTTCCATAGTTTGGCAACTGTGAATTATATGGCTATAAACACAGATACACATGCATCAGTCTGATAGTTTGGTTTCCATTCTTTTGGGTAGATACCCTGAAGTGGTATTGCTGGATCATATGGTAGGTTCATTCCCATTTGTCTGAGGAACCCCCATATTGTTTTCCAAAGTGGTTGCACTAATTTGCAATCCCACCAACAGTGTATTAGGATTCCCACTTCTCCACACCCTCGCCAGCATTTGTTGTTGTTTATGTTTTTGATGATTGCCATTCTGATTGGGGTTAGGTGAAATCTCAAGGTAGTTTTGATTTGCATCTCTCTGATTGCTAATGATGTTGAACGTTTCCTCATACATTTATTGGCCATTTGTATTTCTTCTTTTGTGAAGTGTCTAGTTAGATCCCTTTCCCATTTTTTGATTGGGTTATTTGCTTTCTTGGCTGTGATTTTCTTGAGTTCTTTGTATATTCTAGATATTAGACTTCTATCTGAAGAGTAACTGGCAAAAATCTTCTCCCACTCCGTAGGCTCTCTGCTTAGGTTCTTGATAGTTTCCTTTGCTGCACAGAAGCTCTTCAGTTTAATGCAATCCCATGTATTGATCTTCCTTTGAGTTGCTTGTGCTTTTGGAGGTCTTGTTGAGAAAGTTTTTACCTGTGCCTATGTGTTGAAGTGTTGGTCCTATGCCCTCTTCAAGTAGCTGCAAGGTCTCTGGCCTGACTTCCAGGTCTTTGATCCATCTTGTGTTGACTCTTGTGCAGGGTGAGAAAGTGGGGTTTATTTCTATTTTCCTGCATATGGTTAACCAGTTTTGCCAACACCATTTGTTAAAGAGGCTATGTTTTTTCCAGTGTATATTTTTGGCTCCTTTGTCAAAAATCAGTTGACTGTAAGCACATGGGTCTGTTTCTGAATCTTCTATTCTGCTCCATTGGTCTATGTGTCTGTTTTTGTACCAATACCATGCTGTTTTTATTACTGTGGCTTTGTAGTAGAGTTTGAAGTCAGGTATTATGATACTTCCTGCATGGTTCCTGTTACTGAGAACTACTTTGGCTATCCTGGGCTTTTTGTTGTTCCAAATGAATTTAAGGACTGATTTTTCTATGTCTGTGAGGAGTGACCTTGGTACTTTCATGGGTATTGCACTGAGATCACTGTAGATTACTTTTGGGAGGATGGCCATTTTGATGATATTTATTCTGTCTATCCAAGAGCATGGAAGATCTTTCCATCTTCTAAGGTGTTCATTAATTTCTTTTTTCAGCTTTTTGTAGTTTTCCTTATAGAGGTCTTTTACCTCTTTAGTTAGGTTTATCCCTAAGTATTTTATTTTGGGGGGTGCTATTGTGAGTGGAATTGTTTTCTGGATTTCTTTTTCAGTGGTTTTATGGTTGGCATACAGGAAAGCTGATTTTTTAAGATTGATTTCGTATCCAGACACTTGCTGAATTTGTTGATCAGTTCTGTAAGCTTTTTGGTTGACTTTGTTGGGTCTTAGTAGCATGTCATCTGCAAAAAGGGATAGTTTTAGTTCTTCTTTCCCTATTTTTACCTCTTTGATATCCTTCTCTTGCCTTACTGCTCTGTCTAGAGTCTCAAGTACTATATTGAACAGAAGTGATAATAGTGGACATCCTTGTCTTGTTCCTGTTTTTAGTGGGAACTCTTGCAGTTTTTCTCCATTTAATATGATATTGGCTGTAGGCCTATTGTATATTGCCTCTATGATTTTGAGGTATGTTCCTTCTATTCTGATTCTTTGCAGTGCTTTTAGCATGAATGAGTGTTGGATCTTGTCAAATGCTTTTTCAGCATCAATTGAGATGATCATGTGATTTTTGTCTTTGATTCTGTTTATGTGGTGAATTACATGGACTGTTTTTCATATGTTGAACCAGCCTTGCATCACTGGGATGAACCTGACTTGGTCATGGTGTATAATTTTCTTGATGTGGTTTTGAATGCACATTGCTAGTATTTTTTTTTTAACGGTACTGGGGATTGAACTCAGTGGCACTCTACCTCCGAGCTATACCCCCAGCCCTATTTTTTATTCTTTATTTTGAAACAGGGTCTCACTAAGTTGCGGAGTGCCTCACTAAGTAGCTGAGGCTGGCCTCGATCCCAGATCCTCCAGTCTCAGCTTCCCAAATGCTGGGATTACAAGCGTGCGCCACCACACCAGGTTCATTGCCAGTATCTTGTTTAGCAGTTTTGCATCTAAGTTCATCAATGATATAGGCCTATAGTCTTCTTTTCTTTAGCTGTCTTTATTTGGCTTTGGTATTAATGTGATATTGGCTTCATAGAAAGTGTTTGGGAGAGTCCCATTTCTATTTTACAGAATAGTTTGAGAAGTATTGGGATTATTTGTTCTATAAATGTTTTATAAATTTCACTTGGAAAACCATCTGGCCCTGGGCTTTTGTTTGATGGTAAACTTTTTATTGTTGTTTCTATTTCTTTGATTTTTATTGGTTGATTTAGGTTTTCTATATCTTCTTGACTCAATTTAGGAAGGTTGTATGTATCTAAAAAATTGTCAATTTCTTCTAGATTTTCCATTTTGTTGGAGTATAGTTTTTCAAAATAGTTTCTGATGATCCTCTGTATTTCCACACTGTCGGTGGTAATATCACCTTTTTCATCTCTTATTTTGGTAATTTGTGTTGATTCTCTCTTTCTTTTTGTTAGGTTGGCCAATGGTTTATCTATTTTGTTTATTTTTTCAAGAAACCAACTTTTGGTTTTGTTGATTTTCTGTATTTTTTT
>PVLC010042454.1:0-12923 GCA_004027655.1 Graphiurus murinus
AAAAAAAAAAAAAAAAAAAAAAAAAAAAAAAAAAAAAAAAGAACATAGAAAATTCCAGAAATAAGCCGGGCGTGGTGGCGCACTCTTGTAATCCCAGCATTTGGGAGGCTGAGACTGGAGGATCCGGGTTCACGGCCAGCCTCAGCTACCTAGTGAGGCACTCCACAACTTAGTGAGACTCGGTTTCAAAATAAAGAATAAAAAATAGGGCTGGGGGTGTAGCTCAGAGGTAGAACGCCCCTGAGTTCAATCCCCAGTACTGCAAAAAAAAAAAAAAAAAAAAAAAAAAAAAAAAAAAAAAAAAAAAAAAAGAAAGAAAATTCCAGGAATAAAAATCTTATCAGCCAGGCATGGTGGTGAATGCCTGTACTCCCAGTGTTTGGGAGGACTAGACAGGAGGATTGTAGGTTCAAGGCCAGCCTTAGCAATTTAGTGAGACCCTGTTTCAAAATGAAAAATAAAAATAGGACTGGGGGTATAGCTCAGAGGTAGAATACCCTTGGGTTCAATCCCCAACACCACAGAAAATAAAAATCATCAATTTTATATGACATTTATTTATTTATTTATTTTTTGCGGTACTGGGGATTGAACTCAGGGGCATTCTACCTCCAAGCTACACCCCCAGCCCTTTTTTTTTTTTTTTTGCGGACCTGGGGATGGAACTCAGGGGCATTCTACCTCCGAGCTATACCCCCAGCCCTTTTTTTAATTCTTTATTTTGAAACAGGGTCTCACTAAGTTGCAGAGTGCCTTACTTAAGTAGCTGAGGCTGGCTGTGAACCCGGATCCTCTGGTCTCAGCCACCCAAATGCTGGGATTACAAGTGTGCACCACCACGCCCAGCTTTATATGACTTTTTTTTTTTTTGTGGTACTGAGGATTGAACTCAGGGGCATTCTACCTCCGAGCTATACCCCCAGCCCTATTTTTTATTCTTTATTTTGAAACGGGGTCTCACTAAGTTGGGGAGTGCCTCACTAGGTAGCTGAGGCTGGCCGCGAACCCGGATCCTCCGGTCTCAGCCTCCCGAATGCTGGGATTACAAGCGTGCGCCACCACGCCCGGCTTTTTATATGACTTTTATTACAGTATATTGTCGTAATTATCTTATTTTATTATTGTTAATTTCACTGTCTAATTTATCAATTAAATTTCACTATAGGTATGTATGTATAGGAAAAATACATATGTTTCAGGCATCCTTTGAGGGTCTTGGAACATATCTCCCATGGATAAGGGGGAACTACTCTATATACAATCTTGGCAAGCAACTTGCCATCTCTGTGCCTCAGTTTCCCCATCTGTGAAATGGGAGATAATATCTACCTCTATGATAGCTCATTCATTCATTCATTTTCTTGTGGTACTTGGGATTGAATCTAGTGGCACTCTACTACTGAGCTATACCCCCAGCCTTTTTATTTTCTTACTTTGAGGGTCTCACTAAGTTTCCCAGGCTGGCTTGGAACTTGCAACCCTCATGCCTCAGCCTCCCAAGTACTGGGATTACAGGCATGTGCCACCATGCCTGGCTTATTTTATTTACTCATTCATTTGTTTATTGTGGTACTGGGGATTGAACCCAGGGGCATTCTACCTCCAAACTATACCCCTAGCCTTGTTAATGGTTTTTTTGTTTGTTTTTTGGGGGTTTTTTTTTTGTGTGTGTGTGGTACTGGGGATTGAACCCAGGGGCATCTACCTCCAAGCTACATCCCCAGCTCCATTTTTTATTTATTTTGAAACAGGGTCTTGCTAAGTTGCAGAGGGCCTCACTAAGTAAAGAAGCTGGCCGCAAAACTATGATCCTCTTCGCAACTTAGTGAGACTCGGTTTCAAAATAAAGAATAAAAAATAGGGCTGGGGGTATAGCTCGGAGGTAGAATGCCCCGGAGTTCAATCCCCAGTACCAAAAACAAAAAACAAAAAAACAAAAACAAACAAAAAACCTACGATTCTCCTGTCTCAGCCTCCCACGTACTGGGATTACAAGTGTACACCACTATGCCTGGCTCCAATGTTTTTGTTTTGAAACAGTCTTACTAGGTTGCTGAGAATCACTATGTTGCTGAGGCTGGTCTCCAACCTGCAATCTTCTTTCTCAGCCTCCCAACTTACTGGGATTACAAGCATGTGCCATTACACTGGGCTGGCTTATTTTATTTATTTTGTTGTGGTTGTTATTTTCAGTTGGAGTTTCCCTGTGTTACCTAGGCTGGCCTTGAACCTGTGATCCTCCTGCCTCAGTCTCCCAAACAGCAAGGATTATAGGTATGTGCCACTATGCTTGGCCTGTGATACCTATTTCTATCTGTGAAGGTTTATACAGCGTAAAGACACAAGATCAGTATCTGGCACAGAGGAAGTACTGGACAAATGTCACCTATTATTATTACCAGTCCACCCCACCCCCTCCCGCCCCTTCCTGGGTGTCCACAGCCACATCCCAAGGCACACAGCTGGACCTCACCTTTCTCTTCATCTTTTCCTTCTTAGGGGGTAGCAGTGGGGGCTGGTCAGGCTCCAAGGGGGGTGGGTTCCAGAGTGAGGGTTCTGAGAGGGATTGGGGAAAATCAGCCCTCAAGGCCCCCACCCACCCTGCCCACCTTGCACCCCAGCCCAGCCTGTTACCTGAATGGGCAGTGAGGTGTGGACTGTGGGCAGCTGGGGGAGGCCCAGGGCGGGGGGTGCGTGGGGGAGGCCCACTGGCACACCGGACCAGCACCCCTGGGCTCAGCTGCCCCTCACCCCCTGGGCCCCCAGGACCCTCATCTGATGGAGAACGTAACTTGGGCTTTGAAGACAGGAAAGGATCAAGGAGGAAACACATGAGTGATCTCACAGATCGAGGAACCCCTGCACCTCGGTCCTGCCTCCACCAGGACTGATTTAGCTGTCGCTCTGATCCTCCCCAGCCTCCCCCTCTGACGCCCCTGCCCCTGGACATCAACACACTCCAGAAACCAAAGGTTTAATGCTGGATACAGCCTTTAATGCTGGATTCCTAGGGCCAGCCACTGATCAGGACCCAGAAGGTAACTTTTTTGTCCTTTGGTGCTGGGGATTGAACCCAGAGGCATTCTACCTCCAAGTTACACCCACAGCCCTTTTTTTTTTTTTTTGCGGTACTGGGGATTGAACTCAGGGGCGTTCTACCTCCGAGCTATACCCCCAGCCCTATTTTTTATTCTTTATTTTGAAACCGAGTCTCACTGAGTTGCAGAGTGCCTCACTAGGTAGCTGAGGCTGGCCTCGAACCCGGATCCTCCGGTCTCAGCCTCCCGAATGCTGGGATTACAAACGTGCGCCACCACGCCTGGCTCCACAACCCTTTTTAATTTTTTTTTTGTTTGTTTGTTTTGGAAGAGGATCTTCCTAAGTTGCTGAGGCTAGCCTTGAACCTGAAATCCTCCTGTCTCAGCTTCTCACATACTGAGATTGCAAGTGTTCACCACTGCACCTGGCGAGGCTAAATACTTAGAATTCTTCCCCTCGGCTGTGGGATGCCACTTCCAGGTCCCAATGTAACCATTTTCCCAGACTCCCAGACCCCTCCCCAGAGAGCTCCATGCCCCAGAACCTGAGGACTTGGCCTCTTGGTCCCAGGGTCTTACCTTGGGGGGTAGTGGAGGAGGCCTGTCCTCTGCAGGGGTGGGGCTGAAACACAAAGATGGGCTAAGCAGGTGGATCAGGGAACAAGGAGCAGGGAAATAAGGCGGAAAGGGCTCCAGGCCCGTGACTCAGAGGTCAGGAGGGAAGGGGTGACTCGGGCCAGCTGGAGCTGTGGACTACAGGACTAACAGCCACAGCGATGGTGGTAATAGCGACCCTGCGACATCACGTGCGGAGGGCACATCAAGCCCTGAATGCTCACGGCTGCCTGTGACATGGGTGGCATGACCTCACTGGATCCAGTTCTTACTTGGCGTCTGCACCACATGGGGTGCTCGCTGCACAATCTCCAGTGGAATGAACAAGGAGGGGCCCGAGCTGGGGGGCTGGGGCAAGACGGGGCCTGGGCTGACCACTGGGGTGGAAGAATGGGTCTGGGGCTTGGGGTCTGGCCTTTGGGAAATTTCCAGGGGCCAAGGGGATGATGAAAGATGAGGGCCTGGGGTGGAGGGGCAGGGCAGAGGTTTGGGGTGGTCTGGGGGTTGGAACATCATGGAGCAACATCTGGGATGTGGCTGAGGGATCAGCGCTGGGGGCAGGTGGGGGGAGAGCTGGGGTTGGGGCAGGAGAATGATCTGGAGGGAACTGGCATCAGGTGGGGGCTGCACTGCGGGTGGGATTAGGGCTCAGGATGAGGCGGAAGGAAGGAAGCTGGGGCTGTGGCCAGGGCTCACATGTCGACGTCGTCATAGTCATCATCCGACTCTGACAGGTGGCTCCTGAAGAGTGACAGGTGTGAGTCTCAGCAGCTCCTGCATATCCCAGCGCCCTCCCTGCCCACCCCAGGGCCCTGACCTGGGGCTGCTGCTCCTGAGGTCGCCAGGGGGCTGCAAGAGAGCCTGCGGGAGAGGAAGGGTCAGCTGTGGCCCAGGGGAAGGGGCGTCTGGGGAAGAGCTGGGAGGCATCTCACCGTGTCGGCCAGGGGTCTGGTCTCCACTCCTCCGAGCTTCCTGAACTCCATGTGCCACCCTGGAGGTGGCAAGGATTTGGGAAGAGGAAGTAGAAGTTGGAGGCTTAGAGTCAAGACATTAAGAGTTGTACTGTCCCTTAGGGGGTGGGATCTTCTGTGTGTGGGGGGGGAGGGGAGTACAGGGGGTTAAACCTAGGGGCATTCTACCTCTGAGCTATACCCCCAGCAATTTTTATTCTTTCTTTTGAAACAGGGTCTCACCAAGTTGCTGAAGGTCTTGCTAAATTGCTGAGGCTGGCCTCAAACCTGCAACCCTCCTCTCTCAGTCTCCCAAATACTGAGATTACAGGAATGCTCCACCATACCCAGCTAGGGGTTGGGGGGTCTTGATTTACAGGAATCTCATTTGGGGGGGGTGGTCAAGGTTTGGCATCAGGGAGATAGCGGGGCTCAAAGTAGTTGTAGAAGCCGGGCGTGGTGGCACAGGCTTGTAATCCCAGCATTTGGGAGGCTGAGACCAGAGGATCCGGGTTCTCGGCCAGCCTCAGCTACTTAGTGAGGCACTCTGCAACTTAGTGAGACCCTGTTTCAAAATAAAGAATAAAAAATAGGGCTGAGGGTGTAACCCTCAGTTCAATTCTGAGTTAAATCCCCAGTACCACACAAAAAAAAGAAAGTAGTTATAGAGAGTTCTGATAGTGATGCCAGGGGTTCTGATAGATTTCTGGCTCTCTTGGGGCCAGGGTGGGAATGGGAGATCTCATGGGGTCTGTCCACAGCTCAGAGCAATGGGGGACTCCATGGTCATTTTGTAGGGCAGGTGATGGTAAGATTATTTGGTGTCTCTCGTGATGAGATGGTGAGGAAGGTCTCTGGTCGTCTGACAGTGGGCAAAGGGGGTCTCTTGGATCGATTTATAGTACCCCTAAACTGTAAGATTCTGTACTCACGATAGTAATCTGCGTCTGGGAGCCCTAGGGAGCTGGACCGGTGAGTGGATCTGATTCGCCGAGGGATGGCAGGCGGTGGCTGCATGGAGGAGCAGATGCATTAGGGCTCATGGCCCCAAGCAGCCCCCACCATCCCAAGGCCCAGCCTTGAGCCTTCCTCTCTCCCATAACCCTCTGCACCCAGCCCCAGGCCAAACTTCCCTTCGTTTGCTCTGTGTGTGTGTGTGTGTGTGTGTGTGTGTGTGTGTGTAGTACTGGGGATGAAACCCAGGGACCTTCTACCTCTGAGCTATACCCCCCAGCCCTATTTTTTATTTGGAAACAAGGTCTCACTAAGTTGCTGAGACCAGCTTCAAACCTGGATCCTCCTGTCTTAGCCTCCCAAATACTGGGGTTACAGGCGTGCACCACCACACCCAGCCTAGCTTGCTTTCTTTCCCTTTCCATTTATTTATTTATTTATTTATTTTTGGTACTGGGGATGGAATTCAGGGGCATTCTACCTCCGACCTATACCCCCAGCCCCATTTTTTATTCTTTATTTTGAAACAGGGTCTTACTAACTTGCGGAGGACCTCACTAAGTGGCTGAGGCTGGCCTCGAACCCGATCCTCCTGTCTCAGCCTCCCAAATGCTGGGATTACAAACGTGTACCACCACGTCCAGCCCTCCCTTTCCCTTTACATCTTTTCTTTCTGATTAAACCCAGGAACATTCTACCTTGGAACTACACCCCTAGCCCCTTTTATTTTTATTTCAAAACAGAGGTTTGCTAAGTTGCTGAAGCTGGCCTTGAACCTGCAATCCTCTAGCCTTAACCTCCCAAGTACTGGGATTACAGATATGCACAACCGTGCCCAGCTCCCCCCAGTTTTCATTCTCTGAGAGGCCACAGAAAGCACTCCCAGCCAAGGCCTCACCTCAGGCTCCTCGTCTTCAGTCTCACCCACAGGGAGCCCCTTTCCCGGATTCCTCAGTTTGTCAAGAAGATCTAGGATCAGGCCTCTGTTCAGCCCAGGCTGGCACACCAGTTGGTGCTGGGGGAGGGAGACAGGGTCAGCAGACAGAGGGCTAGGGTGGCAGGGGAGGGTGGGCACAGGGGCCTGAGAACCTGCCTAAGGGAATCCAGAGGGGGAAGGCACCTGCTGAGAGAGGCAGGGGCATCTCGGGGACTGAGAAGCCTGGGCAGTTCTGAGAAGCTTTAAGGGACTAGAAGAATGTAGGTTCTCAGTGGGCTTGGAGAATTCCAGAGGCGTCTTACTTAGAAGGGGATGGAGGTCTCCTTGGGACTTGAGAGGCCCCTCAGGAATGGGTCCTGAGGGCCTTGGGAATTTGCCAGTTCTAGTAACTCAGGGAGGTGTCGGGAAGCTCTGGGGTACAATCTGGGGTACAATCTGGGGAGTCTTGGGGGATCCTGGGAAATTCTGAGGGACCAGGGACTTTATAAGGGCCACGGGGGTTCTGGGGAACTAAACAGTCAGCATTCTAAGGAGTTGCGGGGGGATCCTAGGCTCTCTGGGTGAGGAAGTTACAGTGAGCATCTTGGTGGCGCTGGGTCGTTTCTTGGGGCTCTTAGTGAGGGTGACTTTGACAAAGTTGTGGAAGGCAGCCGACCTTGGGAGAAAGAAGCCAGGTTCTGAGGTGAGGGGACTGGAGCCCTTCGGGGCATACTGTCCAGCCCCAGCCCCGTCCTCCTGCCCCCCTCATGTCCACCTCCCTTACCATTTACTCTTTTCCTTCAGCCGGGGAGGCTGGTAGCCACTCTTGGTCATGAGGAAGAGGACTCTAGAGTAGTACAGGAAGAGTATGGGGTTCAGATCCCCGAGGGGCCAGACCTCATCGCTTCAGGGGCTCTCAAGCACTCTGAGGTCAGCAGAGAGGGATGTGAGGAGTGAATGGGAGTTGGGTCCACGGTTTACAGCAGGCTGGGATGCTACCTCTAAGGGAAGCCAGTCATCACATTTTATTTTATAAGTTGTTGTATGGGGATGTGGCTCAGGGACATTCTACCTCCGAGCTACACCCCCAGCCCTACTTTGTTTTTTATTTTGAAACAGGGTCTCACTAAATTGCTGAAGACCTCTCTAAGTTGCTGAGGCTGCCCTTAAACCTGTGATCCTCCTGTCTTAGCCTCCCAAGTTCATTTTATTTTATTTTGTTATTTTGTGGTACTGGGGATTGAACCTTGGGGCAATCTACTACTAAACTACATCCTCTGCCTTTAATTTTTTTTTTTTAATTTTTAATAGGATCTTGCCAGATGTGGTGGTATACTCCTGTAATCCCAGTACTTGGGAGCTGAGATAGGAGGATCACAGGTTCAAGATTAGCCTGGAAGTCGGGCGTGGTGGCGCACGCTTGTAATCCCAGCATTCGGGAGGCTGAAACCGGAGGATCCGGGTTCGTGGCCAGCCTCAGCTACCTAGTAAGGCACTCCGCAACTTAGTGAGACTTGGTTTCAAAGTAAAGAATAAAAAATAGGGCTGGGGGTGTAGCTCGGAGGTAGAATGCCGCTGAGTTCAATTCCCAGTACCGCAAAAAAAAAAAAAAAAGATTAGCCTGGAATTTAGTGACACCTTTGGCAACCTAGGGACACCCTGTTTCAAAATAAGAAAATAAATAAAAGGGCTGGGAGTGTAATTCAGAGGTATAATGCTCCTGGGTCCAATCCCTAGTACCAGCAACAACAACAACAATAATAATAATATAATAATAATAATGGAGGAGAGGAGGAGGAGGAGGAAGAGGAGGAAAGAAAGAAAGAAAGAAAAGAGAAAGAGAGAAACAGGGTCTCACTAAGTTACCACTATTGTTAGCCTGAAACTTGCAATCTTCCTGTCTTAACCTCCCAAGTACTGGGATTACGGGTGTGTGCCAACACACCTGGCTCATTCATCACATTTTAGAGCTGAGCTCGTGCAGAGGGAAGCTCAAAATGGGGATCCCTAGGTTGGTGCTCCTAGTGCAGAAAGCAAAAGAAAGGACTCTGTGCACTGGGAAGCCCACAGGGTCTCCAGCAGGGGGGTCCCGATGTGAGGACACAGGCTGAGGGATGGTCTTCAGATCTCTGGGCTGGAACCTGCCGCAACCGCCTACCTGAGAGGGTGCACGTCAAAGAGTGGTGGCTGTAGCTCAGCTAGTTCGATGGCCGTGATGCCCAGGGACCAGATGTCACACAGCTCGTTGTAGCCCCCCTTCAGGGCCACAGCTGCCACTTCTGGAGCCATCCTAGGGGCAGAGACCCTCAGAGAGCCAGGGTGGTGGAGGAACGGGGGATAGGGGAGGGGGGACACAGAGAGAGCCACATGGAGAGGGACACAAAAATAAAGACAGACACAGAAAGATAAAGACAGGCAGAGACAAAGCCAGGTGTAATGGCACATGCCTTTAATCTCAGTACTAAGGAGGCTAAGACAGGAGGATTGCAAGTTTGAGGACAGCCTTGGCAATGTAGCAAGACTCTCAGAAACCTAGTGAGACCCTGTTTCAAAACAAAAAAATAAAAAAGGGCTGGGATGTAGCTCAGAGGTAGAATGCCCCTAGGATCAATGCCCAGTAACATGGGAAGGAAGAAAAGAAAAGAAAAATAAAGGAGAGGAGAGAAGAGAGAGGCAGAAACAGACTGGAAGATATAGACCAAGAGAGACAGAGTGAGAGAGACAGAAACAGGGCTGGAGGTACAGCTCAGTGGTGGCAAAGTGCTTGCCTACTATGTGCAAGGCCCTGGGTTCTATCCCCAGCACCCCAAAAAAATTCCTTCAGAAAGAGAAACAGCTGGGCATAGTGGTACAGGCCTATAATCCCTCATCCCTCGGCAATTTAGTGAGGCCCGCTGCAACTAGTGAGACCCTCTTTCAAAATAAAAAATAAGAGCCGGGCATGGTGGCACACCCTTGTAATCCCAGTATTTGGGAGGCTGTGACAGGAGGATTGCAGGTTTGTGGCCAGCCTTAGCAACTTGTGAGGCCCTCTGCAACTTAGTGAGATCCTGTTTCAAAATAAAGAATAAAATAGAGCTGAGGTATAGCTTGGAGGTAGAATGCCCCTGGGTTCCATTCCCAGTACCCCCCCCCCCAAAAAAATGTGGTGGTGCACACCTGTAATCCAGTACTTGGGAGGCTAAGACAGCAGGATCACAGGTTTGAGGACAGCCTCAGCAAGTAGTGAGATTCTCATCAACCTAGCAAGACCTTGTTTCAGAATAAAGATAAAATAGGGCTAGAGGTGTAGGTTGGAGGTAGAATACCCCTGGGCTCAATCCTCAGTACCCCCCCACCCCCGCAAGAAAACTAACACAAACACTGAGAGAAAAAGGCCTAAAGGGGGCACAAAGAGACAGATTTGTGAGAAACTCAAGAGAGAGCCAAAGAGAACTAAAGAGACCCGAGTGGGGGAGACACGGGCAGGGGAGGGAGCCAGGAAGATCCCCAGGGAGTTGGGGTGGGAAAGGCCACTTCCCCCCACTCCACCCCACCCCAGCTGCCCACCACCAAGCTCCCCTCACCAGTAGGGTGTCCCAATGAAAGAGAGGCGTCTAGCCAGTGTCGCCCCAATCTGGGCCGAGATACCAAAGTCAGCTGGAGGCAGAGGAAGAGGAGATCAGCGTCTCTGTCGCCTCGGCCCACCCCCGGCTCACTGCCCACTCCCAGCAGCCGCTGCTCACCCAGTTTGACCTCCCCAGCATCATTAATGAGGATGTTGGCTCCCTGGGGACAAGAGGAGGGGGGGTGAGCGTCAGACACCCCTCCCCAGACCACTGCCACCCCAGCCCCGGTCCTCCCAACACACAGCTCAAACCCCCCAGAGCCCCTGAGAAGTCACTCCCAGGGCTTAGGCGCCACCCTGCTGGGGAAGCTTCACCCAGACCACCTTGATGTCTCGGTGCATCTTCTTCTGTGAGTGCAGGTAGGCCAGGCCCTGGGGAGAAGGCGGGAGGAGGGGCAGTGAGTGCCTGCAGCCCCTCGGGGCCAGGGCTCCCCCTCCCAGCCGCCCAGGCCTCTCCTCACCTGGAGAACTTCCCGGCAGACATAGCTGATCTGGAGCTCTGACAAGGCGCCGGTCACTGCAAAGGTCACCAGGCCAAGGCAGGAGTGGGATGGGAGCCAGGAGGCTTGGACCCCCAGGGAGTCCCTGGCCCCACCCAGGCTAGCTGAGAGAGTGCCACAGAGGGAGGAGACACAGGATGGGCCATGGGGGGCAGGGCAGGACTGAGGGAGACAGTCACTTGGTAGGGATTTATTGCACTTCTAATGCTTGCTAGACACTGGAGAGATCCAGAGGCACATCCCTCAGGAGAGAAGGCTACAGTAGATAAACAAGATAGATAAATAAAATATATTGTAGCTCTAGTGGTAGAGTACTTGACTAGCATGTGCCAGGGCCTGGGTTTGATCCCCAGTACAAAGAAAAAAATATATAGATATAGATATAGATATAGATATAGATATAGATATAGATATAGATATGGGTGCGATGGCACACACCTGCAATCTCAGTACTTGGGAGGCTGAGGCAGAAGGGACTGCAGGTTTGAGGCCAGTCTCAGCAACTTAGCAAGACCCTGTTTCAAAATAAAAAGTAAACCCAGCGTGGTGGTGCACACCTGTGATCCCAGTACTTGGAAGGCTGAGACGGGAGGATCACAGGTTCGAGGCTATCCTCAGCTACTTAGTGAGGCTCTCTGCAACTTAGTGAGACCCTGTTTCAAACTAAAGAATAAAAAATAGGACTGGGGGTGTAGCTTGGAGGTAGAATGCCCCTGAGTTCAATCCCCAGTACTGCAAAAAAAAAAGTAAAAAGGCTAAAGGGCTAGGGATGTAGCTCAGAGGTAGAACACCCCTGGGTTCAATCCTCAAAACAAATATGAAAACAAAAAAACAGCAAGAAAAGACAACAGGAAATAGGTGTGGGAAAGGCTATGACGTTTCACACCAGGCGGTCACTAAGGCCACTCTAAGAAGGTGACAGTGGGGGATGTGAGGGTCCACTCAGAGGGAGAAGAGGAACTGCAGGTGCAGGGATGAGAGGAGGGAGGGTGCGCCGGGGACTGAAAACTGCACGGTGGGGAGGATCGGGACGGGGGAAGCTGGTCAGCTGGGGTGGCCTGAGACCCCTGACGACAGGAAGAGTTTGGGCTTC
The DNA here is from genome assembly GCA_004027655.1 of Graphiurus murinus. Classification (NCBI taxonomy): domain Eukaryota; kingdom Metazoa; phylum Chordata; class Mammalia; order Rodentia; family Gliridae; genus Graphiurus; species Graphiurus murinus. The sequence continues at coordinate 11,674 of PVLC010042454.1, forward strand.
TCTCTGGAGGGAATGGGAATCACTGGAGGTTCTGCACAGAGGACTGACATGACTGACTGCCAAAGACAGGCAGAGAGACACCAGACACAGCGACAAAGAGAAATGGGGACATGATCAAACAGAGACAGAGAAAGGAGGAGATAGGCAGGGACCAAAAGGTGACATTGGAGAGGCGGAGAGGGGAATAGAGACAAGAGACAGACAGAGGGAGGTGATCAGAAACCTGGCTGGGTGAGTCGCTTCCTCTCCAAGAGCCTCAGTTTCTCCCCTGAGGAGTGTTTTTGTAGCACTGAGGGTGGAACTCAGGGCCTCCCCATGGGAGGCAAGCGCCTACTGAGGTACACCCCTGCCCCATACAGGCTTCTTCATGAAGTCCTTCCTTTTCTGATATTTGAGGTTTGGGGCTAGAGAGAGTCAAGGAGATAATGGAAGACAGAGGCAAGCATCAAAAATTCAGAGAAGCCAGGCGTGGTGGTGCATGCTTGTAATCCTAGTACTTGGGAGGCTGAGACAGGAGGATCACAGGTTCAAGGACAGCCTCAGCAAGTAAGGAGATTGATCAACCTAGAGAGACACTGTTTCAAGATAAAGAATGAAAAATCAGGCTGGGGATGTAGTTTGGAGGTAGAATGCCCCTGGGTTCAATCCCCGGTACTACAAAGGAAAAAAAAAAAAAAAAATTCAGAGAAGCAAGTGTGGCCCACATTTGTCATCCCAGCACCTGGGAACCTCAGACAGGAGGATCACAGGTCAGCCTTTGCAGCCTAAAAAGGCCCTCCACAACTCAGTGAGATCCTATTTCTTTCTTTCTTTCTTTTTTTTTTTTTTTGTGGTACTGAGGATTGAACCCATAGGCATTCTACCTTTGAGTTACACCCCCAGCCTGATTTTATTTATTATTTGGAAGCAAGGTCTTGCTAGGTTGATGAGAATCTCAATATTTGATGAGGTTGCCCTCACCCTGTGATCCTCCTATCTCAGTTTCCCAAGTACTAGGATTACAGGTATGCACCACTACTCCTGGCTGAGATCCTGTTTCAAAATAAAAAAAATAAGCCGGGCGTGGTGGCGCACGCTTGTAATCCCAGCATTCGGGAGGCTGAGACCGGAGGATCCGGGTTCGCAGCCAGCCTCAGCTACCTAAGTGAGGCACTCCGCAACTTAGTGAGACCCGGTTTCAAAATAAGGAATAAAAAATAGGGCTGGGGGTATAGCTCGGAGGTAGAATGCCCCGGAGTTCAACCCCCAGT
>PVLC010042456.1:0-12939 GCA_004027655.1 Graphiurus murinus
GAAAAAAAAATAAATAGCTGACCTCCCCCACAACACACACACACACACACACACACACACACACACACACACACACACCAAGCTACCCAACTGAACAACTTCATCCACTGGGTCCTGCTCCCAGGTCTCTGTATAGCCATACCCTCTGCACAGAACATTGGTTCCCACCTTGTCTAAGAAAATTCTAAGTCACTCTTCACTTATCACACTGTGACTATATCTTGGCCTCATTCCTAGACCAGTCTGTGGGTTCCTCCAGGCAAGGGCCTGGCTGAAATCTTCTGTGACCCACAAAGTTTGCTCTGGCTCCCAAAGTATCCTGAGCTACTTTTATAATCACCATGTAGGGTCATTTTCTTGTCACTTGTCTGTGAGATTTCTGAGTTCAGGACCCAAATCAAACACCCATCTTTTCTAGGCCCAGCAAAAATGAGATTCAAAGGAGATTAGGAGTGGGGTGGATGCAGCAAGGGAAGAGGAAAATTTGGGAGGGAAGACCTAGAGTTGAGGCTGCATGCTTTTCTTTGACAATTCCCAGAAGCCACCAGTCCCCAGGAGGCTGCACGAGGTAGGGCTAGGGATTAGGACAATATTCACAGGGCCCTGGGTAACTGTCTTCCCTCCTGCCCCCCCGCCCCTCCCCGTTGGGATGTGGGAACAAGTCCATCTCTCTCCTTCCCTCCACCCTTTCCCCCATCTCACCTGAGCCTCCTGCACCTTCCCTGCCTGGGTCTCCAGAGGGTCAGAGGCTGGGGAGGGGGAGCAGATGTGGTTACAGTGGAGGGCATGGTTATGGGGTCCAAAGTGGTAGTGGGAGAGACAAGACCTATCAACCTAGTTATACTGGGGTCAAGGTTGGTGGTAAAAATGGAGTAGAGGGAGGGAGGAGATGGGGCAAAGCAGACCTCAGAGTGGAGAGAGTTGGCTAGAGAGGTGGCTAGAGGGGGGCCAAGAGGCTGAGGAGGGGAAGCTTTAGGACAGAGGAGAAAGTAGAGAAGACAGGGCTGAAGGACAACATAGGAGGAATTAGAAAGACATGGTAGTGTGAGTTTGTAAACAGGGAGGGTTAGGATTACAAGGGAGAGGGAAGTTTGACAAGGACGAGCAAAGATAAGAAAGTATACATCGGTTGGGAAGCAGGTTTGAAAGAGGAGGTGCAGTGGAGGTGGTAGGTTTAGGAGAGGCACAGGAACCAGAGGGAAGAGATAGGACGGGACACTAGGGGTCCCGTAGCATCCTACAGCTACTGCTATCAGCAGGTACCTTTAGCAACCGGTACAGAGGCAACTTAAAGTCCCTAGCAAGGAGGGTCCTCAGCAACCAAGATGCGAGAAACACGCAAACGGACGTACTAGGCGGACTCTTAAAACATCTCAACCCAGAAACCCACCAACCGAGCAATATGGATCACCTAGCAACGGCCCTCCGAATCCCACTCCCCTCAGGCAGCCCGTATCTCCCATCCCGGCGCGCCTACCCTCGGGCCCCGGGGCCTGCAGCCCTCAGCCAGGCCCCGGCGCAGCCCGATCCTCCCACCGGGGCCCCCGACTCACGGTCCGGCTCGGCCATGGGTACCGGGCGGGGGCCCTCGGGGCTGTCACCGACTGCTCTGTCCCGTGACGGCACCGGAAGTGGGAGGGGCAGGACGAGACATAGAACTACAACTCCCAACAGCCATCGCGGCAGCACGGTGCGCGCCTTTCCTTGGAAAGGAAGCCGCGCGAGGGCCGGACTACGAGTCCCAGAGGGCCTGGCGTCGGCAGCCATGTTGGTAAAGGGCGTCCGGGAAATGTGTGGACGCCTAGGGAGCGGTAGTCCATCTGAATACTCTGATTGGTCATCCAGCGGTACGGGGGCGGGAGTGAGCGATGTAGCCCGCTCTGGTTGGGTAAATCAGGGGGCGTGTTGGGGAATTCCCCGCAGGGCGGAAGCACCGGAGCTCCCGGCAGAGCCCAACGACAGGCGGGCGGCCGCGGGGGCCCCTGAGGTGGCCGGGGCCATGGCTGGGGTCGCGTGCTTGGGGAAAGCTGCGGACTCAGATGAATGGTGCGATAGCGGCCTGGGCTCCCTGGGTCCAGACGCAGCGGCTCCCGGAGGACCAGGGCTGGGCACGGAGTTGGGCCCGGGGCTGTCGTGGGCGCCCCTCGTCTTTGGCTACGTCACTGAGGATGGGGACACGTGAGTGAACCATAGACTGCCAAACGGAGTCCTAGGATGCGACATCTGATTATCCATTAGTCTCTCATCCCTGTGGCTTCGTAACTTTCTCCTCAATCTGATTTACGATGTTGAACTTTCTAACCCCTACTCCCCAAGTTCCAACTTGTAATAAAACCAGTCTTTTACTTTCATCCTAACCCAATAATTTCTGACCTTCCTTTTTTGAATTCTGGTTTTCAGCTCCTAGAATCCATATCCTACCCACTGATCCTGAAACCTGATTTGAACGTTCCTGACTGTTGGAACTCTGGCTGGGGTCCTCCTGACCTCTAACCTCCAAACATGCAAGATCTTTGATTCTTAGCTCCTGGTTTATTTTTAGACGTTGATTTTCAAAATTACTACTTGCCCTCTGACTCTATGATCCAGTCTTCTGAGCACTGATCTTCAAAATCTCAAATTCAAAGAGAAATTCAAAGAGAATGCAAATTCCATGTTTTTTTGTTTGTTTGTTTGTTTGTTTGTTTGTTGCAGTACTGGGGATTGAACTCAGGGGCGTTCTACCTTCGAGCTACGCCCCCAGCCCTATTTTTTATCCTTTATTTTGAAACAGGGTCTCACTAAATTGCGGAAGGCCTCACTAAGTAGCTGAGGCTGGCCAGGAACCCGGATCCTCCGGTCTCAGCCTCCCAAATGCTGGGATTACAAGTGTGCATCACCATTCCTGGCTTATTTTTTATTCTTTATTTTGAAACTGGGTCTCACTAAGTTATGGGGTGCCTCACTAGGTAGCTGAGGCTGGCCGAGAACCCGGATCCTCCGGTCTCAGCCTCCCAAATGCTGGGATTACAAGCGTGCGCCACCACCCCCGGCTCAAATTCCATGTTTGAGGAGCATGAGAAAAGAGATTCATCTGTTAATGAATTATTTCCCTCACACTGCCATGTTCTAGTCCCTATTTTAGGTTCTAGTGATGAGGTAGTGAGGGAAATAGACAAAAATGTATTTCCTTGTTGGGAGACTGAGACAGGAGGATCTGGGCTCATGGACAGCCTCAGCTACTTAGTGAGGCCCTCTACAACTTAGTGAGACCCTGTTTCAAAATAAAGAGTAAAAAATAGGACTGGGGGTGTAGCTCGGAGGTAGAATGCCCCTGGGTTCCATCCCCAGTACCACACACACAAAAAAAGAAGTATGTCCTTGTGGATTACATGTTTTAGTGGGGTTGTATAGACAATTGGCAGAAAGACAGGGAGAAAGGAAAGAGAAAAAGAAAGGAGAGTCAAAAGGCAATAAGTGGCCAGGTTTGGTGGTGCACGTTTGTAATCTTAGTAGTTGGGAGGCTGAGACAGGAAGATTGCTGGTTTGAGGCCAGTCTCAGCTACTTAGTGAGACCCTGTTTCAAAATAAAAAATAAAAAAATAGGAAAAATAGGGCTGGGGGTGTAGCTCAAAAGTAGAATGCTGAGGAGAACATTCTAGGCAGAAGGAAGAATGATTATAAAGGCCCACATAAGGGACTTCACCTGAGTTTTTTGTATGATGTGTTTACTGCTGCATCCCCAGTGACTCAAAAAGTGTCACTCACCCATAGGAAGCACTCAATAAACACTGATCTTAAAGAACCAGCTCTGGTTTTATTAAGCCCCCCCCCCCCTTTTGTGGCACTGGGGATTGAACCCAGGGATGTTTTACCTCTGAGCTACACCCCCAACTCTATTTTATTTTTATTTGGAAACAGGGTCTTGCTAGGTTGATGAGTCTCACTACTTGCTGAGGCTGTCTTTGCCGAATCTGCAATGTTCCTGTCAGCCTCTGAAGTACTGGGACTACAGGCCTCTCCAGTACCACACAAACAGAATTTAATTTATTTAGTTTTTTGGTAGTAGGGATTGAACTCAGGGGCATTCTATCTCTGAGCCATATTCCCAGCCCTATTTTATTTTGAAATAGGGCCTCTAAGTTGCTGAGGGCCTTGCTAAATTGCTGAGGCTGGCTGCGAACCTGCCCTCCTCCTGTCTCAGTCTCCCAGTACTGGGATTACAGGCATGCGCTACCACACTGGCTTATTTTTATTTTGAAACAGGGTCTCACTAGGTTGAGAGTCTCACTGTTTGCTGAGGCTGGCCTTGAACCTGTGATCCTCCTGTCTCAGCCTCCCAAGTACTGGGATTATAAGCGTGCACCACCACACCCAGCCTGACATTGTGAATTTTACCTTGTTGGGTTGGAGAGTTTTGTATTCCTACAGATATTCTTGAATATTGGTCTGGGATTCAGTTAAGTTATTTGAAAGTAGTTTGATCCTTTGGAGTTTTGCTTTTATGATTTGTTTAGGGAGTACTGGGAAGTGCTCTTCCATGTAGGAGTATTATTATTTCCCAGTACTTATTATTTCACACTACTGAGTCAAGACCTTCCTGAATATTCTACCCAGCATCCATGAATTAAGAATTTTTCTAGTCTGGCTAATGGAAGCAGGTACTGTTACTGACCCTGAGTAAATGATGGGTACTTTCTCTCATCCTTTTGGATGGTTTTCCTACATCACCTCACAGCCTCACACACATGCTTTGGTTAGTATCCTCGTTGGAACCCTCTGCAGATCTTCAGGGGTCTCTCCCTCTACAGCTCACTCCTCTCTGGTCTCTCCAGACCTGGGTTTTATCTCCTTTCTTCAAGCAATGTACTGGACTCTGCCTGCATGCCCCCTCTCTGCACCTGCCATGGCAGGGGAACTCTCGAGACAGTAAGCTGTGACAACCAATGGTAGGGCTCAGCTCATGTTTCCCGTCTCTCAGGCTCACTGTGATTTATTACATGATATCCAGTGTCTTCAGAACTGTCATATGAACTGTCGATTCATATATACTGTATTTTATCTGATTTTTTTTTCGTTATTATTGTTTCAGATGGGAGAGAAATTGGGTCTGTTACTTCATCTGGGGTGGAAGTGGAAGTCCCACTTGATAAACAGTGATTAAACAAATTTGCTGAGTTAACTAATCTTTGACCCTTCCAGAATAGCTGATAGATATTTCTAGATATTTCTGTGGTCACAATACCTGGCACACAGTAGGTGTGCCATGTTTATTGAGTGAAGGAATTGAGTGTTTGACCTCTGCCCTCTGACCCCTATCTTTGTCCCCAGGGCACTGCATTTGGCAGTAATTCATCAACATGAGCCCTTCCTGGATTTCCTGCTAGGCTTCTCGGCTGGCACTGAGTACCTGGACCTGCAGAATGACCTAGGCCAAGTGAGCCACTGGGGACGGCGAAGGGCATGGGGTCCGGGGTTCTCAGTGTGACCTTAACTTCTGCCCTCTGCCTCTGTAGACAGCACTGCACCTGGCAGCCATCCTAGGAGAGGCATCCACAGTGGAGAAGTTGTACGCAGCGGGCGCTGGGTTGCTAGTGGCAGAGCGTGGGGGCCACACGGCCCTGCATCTGGCCTGTCGAGTGCGGGCACATGCCTGCGCATGTGCGCTGCTCCAGCCCCGCCCCCGGCATCCCAGGGAAGCCCCCAATGCCTACCTTACACAGAGCCCTGACCACACCCCCAACACCAGCCAAACCCCTGTTGCCTTGTACCTGGAATCCGACTCAGAGAAGGAAGAGGAGGAGAGTGAGGAGGACTGGAAGCTACAACTGGAGGCTGAAAATTATGAGGGTGAGGGTGCTTAGACACTTGGAGCACACAGGCTCCTAGGCAGGGAAAGGGTGCCGGGTTCTGGGCTCAGCTTTTCTGCTTAAGATCCTTGGGAAATTATCCCTAGGCTACAGGGACCCTGGTATTGAGACCAGGGACCTTCTACTCTGGCCCCAGACTATTGAGAATTAGACTTGGGACCCAGAACCCCTGCCTGGTGGCCCAGATCTGCCATCCACAGACCCAGAACTTACAGGATGCAGTGGTTGAGCCCAGGCTCCTCACCTACAAGGTGCAGTCCATCAGGATCCTTGTTCCCACCTATAAACAAAAGGCCCCAGGCACTCAGGACTTGGGGCTTTGAAGCCCAGGCCTTGTGCAACTGTGGCATCCTGGATTCCCAGCCATGGGTAACAGGGCGAATGGGCCAGGACCCTGGCATCTGAGTTTCAGCTCTCCCACCTTTAAGTCCAGCTGAGTGGGACCAGGGTCCCTCCACAAATGGACTGAGGTCACCCAGGACCCATGTTCAGAACCCATTCTCCAAACTCAGGTCACAGGCCTTTCAGCTACTCAGGACCCAGGTCCTTTGTGAAGGGGACAAGAGATTTGGGTCTCCTGGCCTCAAGATCCAGTGATCCCATCCAACAACTCCAGGCTCGTCACCCATTGGCCCCAGTACTACCCAAGTACTAGCACCTCAGCATGCTCAGACTACCTGAGACTTCAGATCTAGTGGGATCCAGGTGTCTTTTTGACATACCTGCAGAGGATTTGGGAGCCAGATCCCAAACCTGATCACCACATGGTCCTTCCCCAGTACCATGGCACCAGGAGCCCCAGTCTCTCACCATCGACTGATACCAGTCACTCTGTTCTCAGGCCACACCCCACTCCATGTGGCTGTCATTCACAAAGACTCAGAGATGGTCCGACTACTCCAGGATGCTGGAGCAGACCTCAACAAACCGGTGAGCCACTGTACAGGGCAGGTGGTGGGTGGTTGTCCCCTCCTCTGGCCCACTGACCTCTCCACCACACACCACAGGAGCCCACATGCGGCCGAAGCCCCCTGCACTTGGCAGTGGAGGCTCAGGCAGCAGATGTGCTAGAGCTTCTCCTGAAAGCGGGTGCCGACCCTGCCGCCCGTATGTATGGGGGCCGCACCCCACTGGGCAGCGCTCTGCTCAGGCCCAACCCTGCCCTCGCCCGCCTCCTCCGAGCACACGGAGCCCCTGAGCCTGAGGACGAGGACGACAAGCCTGGTCCCTGCAGCAGCAGTAGCGACGGTGACAGTGACAGCAGGGATGAGAGTGTGAGTCAGGAGGGAAGCCACCGCAGCCCAGCTGGGGGTCAGGCTAAACCTATAGCGGAGAGCAGGAACAGATAATCAGGTGGGGCATTGGGACTGATCAGTTCCCTAGTGGGAACCCAGGCAGCAGGACAAGTGAAGTGGACAGCAGTCAGGAGGGACCTGGACAGGGCGGTGAGAAGGACTTGAGAGGTGGTGGTTGGAAAGTTAAGGCAGTAGCAGAGGCAGAACTCAGGCAAAGGTGGAGAAAAGATCTCAGTTGTAGTGATACGTGAACACAGGCAGTGGTGGGTGGAGCATGGGGAGTGGTTTTGGGGAGCAAAAGTTGGAGAACTCAGGCTGTAGCAGGTGACGTTGGGCAGTGGTGCTTGGAACACTGGCGATGATAGGGAAAGACCTCAGCAGTGAGGAGAGAGTGAGTTGGAGAACCCAGGCAAGTGAGACACTGCTGTGGGCAAGGGACAGCACTGAATGGTGTGGGTAGAAGAATTTGGGTAAAAGCAGAGGAGAGGGATGGAGAAGAGAGACCTCAAGTTCCTGAAATACTAGAGCAGCTGCAAAGCTGGAACTCCAGCATTAGTGGTAGGAGAATGCAGGCCCGGGAGCCAGGACCTTGCACATGGTGCTCAGAGACCAGGAGCAAGGAGGCTGAACCAGGGGCAGGGGAACTCGTGCTTCCGGGCAAAGCCAGTTTTTAGAGAGCTGGGACTCAGACAGTGGGCAAGGCCGAAGTTGCCTGACTCCCTTTGCCACCTCTTTCTGCCCCCAGGATGAATACGACGACATCGTGGTCCACAGTGGCCGGAGCCCAAACCGGCTACCTTCCATCCAAGCATCCAAACCTCTTCCCAACAACCCCGACCCCGTCTGATCTGTTTAATGTTAATATAATTTCCAATTTAATAAAATCTCAGTCTGATAACCAGAGGCCAGGCTGCTGTTGCCTTCCCCGTGGTGTGTGTATCCCGGGGCCCTTGTCTGCAAAGCCAAGCACTACACACAGCCTGGCTGGTTCTCTGTGCTTTATTCACTCAGAAGGGTTGGGGTGGGTTAGGTGGGTGTTGAGGGGCGTTTCCTGAGTTGGAACTGAGTTCTGTCGCTCAGCCCAGCTCAGACCTGTCCTCTCAGGCTTGGTTCCGACCCCCTGTCCCTGCCAAGCTGGGTTGGGGGTGGAGCAGGGGCCAAGTGAAGAAGGGGGTTTGGGGTCAACAGTCCCAAGCCGTAGGGTGCGTGGGGAGGGAGGAGGACGTAAGGCCAGGGTCAGCCCTCCCTCCTAAGGTCCTCCTCCAGCCTGGCCGTGGCTTTCTGAAGCTCCTGCCTCATGTGCTCCAGCCGCTCCACGTCATGTTCCTGGTGGGATCAGAAATGGGAGGTCAGCACCTGCATTCAAAGGCCAGCAACCTCAGTGGTCACCATGATTGGGGCCCTGTCCCTTCTCACAATGGCAAGCTGTAGCGATCATCCTCGTTATCACGGTCTGTGGTGGTGACCATCCTGATTACCATGACCCTGGGGTTCGCATTGACTGTTGGAGCTGATGGCAGCAGCGATAGGACTAGCAAAGATGACCCATGTGGATGACCCACTTGTGATGTGACAGCCATTTTGGTTATTGCCACTGATCATGGCGACATCTTATTTGCTGTGACCCAGCAATGGTGTCAGTCTCTACCTCAGTGAGGAAGGCACAGCATGGTGGCCAACTTGCTTGTTGTGGATTAGCAAAGGTGGCTAACTCAGATGCTCTGGGCAATGTGGTGGCTTTCCCAGTGACTCTAAGGCGTTAGCCACCATGGCCAGTTGTGGCCTCGCTTGGGTGTCAGACTTAGTCAATCTGATTATTCGTGGTAGATCTTGCTGTCTGTGGCCCATTGCTGGGTTAGGGTTTGTAGCGACTCAGCTGACCCCTTAATGTCCCCCCTCCTCCAATGCCTTGGACGGTCCCCTCCTCCTCCCTCCCCTACTCACCTCCTTCTCCAAAGCTGCTGCTTCCTCCTGCTTGGCCTCAGGTCCTGGCTGCTGCTGCTGCTGGTGGTGATGGTGGGGCGAGTCCTCATGCCTCTCTCCTCTGCCCCCCTCAGCTCCCTGCCACAGGCTGCGGCCCCCACCCAGCATCTGCAGGCCTTTCTCCTCTCCCTCAAACTGGGCCGTCTCCTCATCACTGGCCTTCTCTGCCACCCGCTTCTGGGCGCCCCTGCCACCTTCTATGCGCCGCTTCCACAGGTCTTCAAAGGTCTCCATGGGCCTCCTCTTCTTTTCCTCCTCCTCTTCCTCTTTCTCCTCCTGGTGGAGCTGGCTGTGGAGCTGCTCATGTACGGCCTGTTCTCGGACCTCAGACTTGTGGGTTCTCTCTGCTGCCTCCTCCTCTTCCTCGTCCCTCACCTCCTGGCTGGATCTTGTCTTCCCAGCTTCCTGCTTCTTGAAATCCCCACCCAGCAGCAGCCCTTTCTCCTCAGGAGACAGGCAGCTGTAGGGCTCTGTCTCACACATCTCTGGCAGAAAGAGAGAGGATGCTGTCTGGGCATAAAGTTTGGAATCTGCCTGAAGAGTTCTGGGTCCTGCCTGAGGTCCCATGGTGGTGGTGGTGGGGGGGGGACCCAGAACTAGGAGGAGGGGGCCAGATCCTGGGGATGCTCCCTGGCCCCATCCCTCTGCAGAGAGCCTCCAGTGTGGAGCTGGTGGCCAGGCCATCCTCTGTCACGTGGGAGGGCAGTGCCATACTAACTCAGGCCAAAGGACTTTGGGGCTGTGAAGAGGACACCCCCTCCTCCAGGTGGTGCAGGGCCAGAGGACAGTGGGGCATCCTGGCAGAATCCTGAGTGGGGTGGGCTGGAGCTTTACCTTTGTGGAGGAGAGCTGTGCATGGTCCTCTCTGGGCCTGGCCCAGAGTCAGCACCTCTGTGACCACCTCTGCCAGACAGCGGGTCAGCTGGGAAAGAGATAGTGTCAGAGGGGAGGTTGCAGGCAGGGGAGGTGGGGATCATGAAGGAGGCTGGACGGGGAGGGGACCCAGCGGGATGAGGCAGGGTAGGGAGTCCACAACTTCTCACCTCCTCCTTGGAAGGTCTAGGTGCTATCGGAGCAGCAGTGGCTGTGGAGGAAGGGGGCGGGTGCTGTCCTCGGTGCTGATCCCAGTTCCCTGGATTACCCAGTCCCCTCCCCAGCCCACCTGCCAGGTGCAGGGTCCTGCTCTGCAAGCTCCTCAGGTGGAGTCTAGTCCAGCCCCACCCTGCCAGGCGCACATACAGCACTGGATCACCCGAGCCCCTGCTCCCGGGGTCCTTGGGATTGCTGGCACTCACCAGCCCCCAGCAGCAGAGCCAGCAGAGCCAGCAGCGGCAGCAGTAGCAGCGCCAAGGTGGGGGCGCAGCGCGGCATGGTAGGGTGTCAGGACCAGGCAGGGTCCTCGGCTATGCAGCTGGGTGCCAGTACTTTATAACCCGCGCGGTGGCCCTGCAGGGGAGGAAGTGACGTCACTGCCCCCCTCCCCTCCCGACAGCTGCGGGGCGGCCGCCTGAGACGATAAATTATTCATGGAGACCCACGCCCTGCATGTCCCCCACCTCCAAGGCTTCCGGGCTGGGGCTCCTCACAGAGTCACTAGTCCTGTGTGAACCCAGATTGGAGTCCATGCACAGCCACTCTCAAACTGGCCTCAGACAACTCTCCTTTCCTACCCTTGGTTTTCTTATCTGGAAAAGAACCTCACTTGCTTAGAGGTTGTGGTTGGGCTCTGGACTGTTATCCCAGTGCAGTCAGGGGACAATTGCTTTGCCTTTGTGTGTGTGTGCTTGCGTGTGTGTGTCTGTGGGGGGGTGTTACTGGGGATTGAGAATCCAGGGGCAATCTAGCCCTGAGCTACACCCCCAGGCTGTGTGTGTGTGTGTGTGTTGTGTGTGTGTGTGTAGAGAGAGATACACACACACACACACACACACACACACACACACACACACACACACTGGGGATGGAACTCAGGAGCCTTCTATCTCCCAGCTACACCCCTAGACCTATTTTATTTCTTTTCTTCCTTCCTTCCTTTCTTTTTTTTTGGGGGGGGTACTGGGGGTGGAACTCAGGGGCACTCTACCTCTGAGCTATACTCCCAGCCCTATTTTTATTCTTTCTTTTGAAACAGGGTCTCACTAAGTTGTGAAAAGCCTCACTAAGTAGCTGAGGCTGGCCATGAACCCACATCCTCTGGTCTCAGTCTCCCCCAAGTACTGGGATTACAGGGATGCGCCACCATGCCCAGCCTATTTTATTTCTCATTTGGAAACAAGGTCTTGCTAAATTGCTGATAGCCTAAGTTGCTGAGGCTGGCTTCGAACCTGCAATCCTACTGTCTCAGCCTCTCAAGTACTGGGATTACAAGCGTGCACCACCACACCTAGCGTTTGTTTTTTTCAGAGACAAAGAGGCTTATTTAGGAAAGTCGGGGATACACATTTATGGGGAGAATGTGGGCCATCTCAAGAGGGAGCGCCTTTGGGGATCTCACAGTTCTTTTATGGGAGATCTCCATGAGGGGGTGAGTAGGGGCACACAGCAGGGGTGGAGGTCTGGGCTTCCCTAGAACCCTCAGGTTCTCAACACTGGTCTATAGGTGGTGACTGGGTGACACCTGAGCTCGACCCTTTTTTTTTTTTTGGATCCTTTGTTTACTAAGCATCTCAGGAATCTCAGACCCCTAGCCTCCCTTTTTTTGGGGGGGGGGAGCAGGCACTGGGGATTGAACCCAGGGGCATTCTACCTCTGAGCTACACCCACAGCCCTATTTTTATTTTGAAGCAGGATCTCAGTAAGTTAATAAGAGTTGCATAATTTACTGAGGCAATCCTTTCTCAGCTTCCAAAGTACTGGATGGCAAGCATACACCACCATACCTGGCTCCCCCAGCCCTTTTTCCTTTTTTTTTTTGGTGTGTGTACTAGGGATTGAACTCAGAGGCATTCTACCTCTAAGCTACACCCCCAGCCTAATTTTTTATTTCTCATTTGGGAATACAGGACTGCACCACCCTGCCTAGCCCTAAAGGCATTTCTTCCCCCCCCCCCCCCCTTGGTATACTGGGGATTGAACCCAGGGGCCTTCTCTCCAGTCCTATTTTTTATTCTTTATTTTGAAACAGGGCCTCACTAAATAGCTGAGGCTTGCCTCAAACCTGGATCCTCTGGTCTTAGCTTCCCAAGAACTGGGATTACAAAAGTGTACCACCACTTCCAGCTCCCAGCCCTTTTTAAAAGCATTTTTTGTTGTTGTTGCAATTTTTTTTTTGCGGTACTGGGGGTTGAACTCAGGGGCATTCTACCTCTGAGCTATACCCCCAGCCCTACTTTTTATTCTTTATTTTGAAACAGGGTCTCACTAAGTTTCAGAGGGCCTCACTAGGTAGCTGAGGCTGGCCTCGAACCCGGATCCTCCGGTCTCAGCCTCCCAAATGCTGGGATTACAAGTGTGCGCCCACATCATACTTATTAAACACCTACTATATGCCAACTCCTCTCCTAGGTTCTGGGGCCACAGCAGGAAACTGGCCAATATCCCTGCCTTTTTTTTTTTGGTACTGGGGATTGAACTCAGGAGCGTTCTACCTCCAAGCTACACCCCCAGCCCTATTTTTTATTCTTTATTTTGAAACAGGGTCTCGCCGGGGGTGGTGGCGCACACTTGTAATCCCAGCATTCGGGAGGCTGAGACCGGAGGATCCGGGTTCGCGGCCAGCCTCAGCTACCTAGTGAGGTACTCTGCAACTAAGTGAGACTTGGTTTCAAAATAAAGAATAAAAAATAGGGCTGGAGGTATAGCTCGGAGGTAGA
>PVLC010042457.1:0-12942 GCA_004027655.1 Graphiurus murinus
GTGTGTGTGTGTGTGAGTGTGTGTGTGTGTGAATTGGGGATTGAACCCAGGGTCGTTCCACTTTTGAGGTATATCCCTATCCCTATTTTATTTTAAATCAAAGTCTCCCTTAAGTTGCAGAAATTGGCCTTGAACCTACTATCCTCCTGTCTCAGCCTCCTAAGTACTGAGATTATACATGTGTGCCATTGTGCCCGTCTCAGAAAGTAAATTTTAAAACACTGTATGAAGAAAAATGAATTTTAAGAAATTGTTGGTTTGTTAGTTACCTTTGCTGGGATTAATGCCTCATTTCCTCTTGACTTTTTCCTTAGAAACCTTATAAATAGTCTTTGTCTTTGTTATTAATTATGTAACTTTAGAGACTGCTATGAACCTCACCCTTTTTAATGAATGCAAGCCTCATCACTCATCAGTCTGGACTTACATGTTTATTCAATAGGGTAATACATTTTCCTTTAAAGATGTATTGAATTTATATCTTCCAAAAAAAAAAAACCACTTCATTATTGTGTTTATAAAAGTTTTGATTTTATGATTGTTATAAAAAAGAAATTAGCCAGGCGTGGTGGCCCATGCTTGTAATCCCAACATTTGGGAGGCTGAGACCGGAGGATCCTGCTTCGTGACCAGCCTCAGCTTCCTAAGTGAGACATTCTGCAACTCAGTGAGACCCAGTTTCAAAATGAAGAATAAAAAATAGGGCTGGGGGTATAGCTCAAACGTAGAACGCCCCTGAGTTCAATCCCCAGTACCGCAAAAAAAAAAAAAAAAAAAAAAAAAAAAAAAAAAAAAAGTAATTAAGTGATCATGTCATAAATCTAATTTTACAATAAGATATTACAATATAGGTTTCATCCATTTGAAGATAGATGCTGTATTATCTATCTTACTATATATTACTGAGAAAAAAATCAATATTCCACTAGATGGAGCAAAAGTGGCAGTAGCTTTACAGACAGGCAGTGCAAGTTCTTGGGTCAGTTTTAGGAGATTTTGAGAAAAATGTATAATAGAATTTCTAAAAAAAAGTCATTGGAATATATCCTATAACTTATTTACCTATAACTTTCTGTAATTTTAAAGGATATTTTTAATTGATTCCATTTAAATATTGATTTATTTTCTGGCATATAAGATAAGATTATGAGACATACAAATGCCTGATTTAGCTCCATCACTTATGCCTAATCTAGTCAAATCAGAGAATACTCACAACCATAATCATAGTTACTAGTACTATAAATTAGCAGGTAAGTTGGATTCTGAGCATATAATTTTTACTCTGAAAATTGCTTTGAATTTTTCACAGATTTTAATGAGAGGATTACATTAAATTCTACTTGCTTCCTTATTAATGAGAGTATGATAATATTTGAGAGCTAGATAATTTTAGGGTCCATTAAGCCTAGTGCTTTCATATCCTGAATTAAACCCTAAGATTGTTCAAGGCTGAATGACATGTGCAGTATCATATTTCTAGGCTTGATGATGGTGGATTCAGGACAAAATGACATTAAAAATGAATAAAGTATGTAATTCTCAATCCTCCAATGATATTTATTCCTAATGCATTGATTATTTTTAATCTTAACACTATAACTGAAGTTTAAAAGTAAAAACAAAGTTAGTATCAAAGATCAACTTTGTACCTTATCCTTTTGCAGTAACTGAACTCTGACAAATTTCTAGTAATAAGAAAAATATTGCACAAAATACATAAAGAATCATCTCAGTAGTTAGAGATATCAGCTACTTTTCACTTACTAAAAGATATGATTTTGACTCAAGAAAATCACTATTTGTGGGAGTTCATTGGGAATACAGGAAAATGGGAGGGAAGCCTTATGTATGTAGGACATTACTCAGAGGATTATAATGTCTCTTTATATTCAGATCATTTATCAATCTCACATCCAAACTTAATCCATAAAAGGAATCTAATATTTGTAATTCCAAGCCCCTGTGGTACCCAATATTCCATCTTCTTGTGATAAAATAAGCTCACTATGTATATACACATATGTTTTATATGCTTCTCCTCACGGGAAAAAATTCATGTGTAGGATTTTGAGGTAGAGGAGGGGGCTGAGGAATTGGGAAGAGAAAAAAGGAGGAATTTTGCTTTATGACTCAAGGTCTGCTGGGAATGTTTTTTTTAAATGTAGGTGCTATTTCCTGTAATCAAGGACTTTCCAGAACTTGATAATCATTTCCCAGCTGTATCACTTTGGTGAATTGTTTTTAGTTGTGGGCACTGCATGGTTATTCTTTCACATGTATAATTGAACAGGATCATGTTCACCTTGCTGATAGAAAGCAGGGAATACTACTCCCACTGCTTCTCTCCACTTTCCTTTCACCTTGAAGAAAGTTTGGCTTCATGCTAAAGTGTGAAAAAAAAAAAAAAAAAAAAGACCTGACTGTAGTATGTTAGGCATATTTTAGTTAGATTTGTGTCAACCCAAATATGTCAGTTGACAGAGTAATAAATTGGGTGTCTACTCGATACCTGGCACCTGTACAGGAAATAAAAATATGTTTTATTTGCAGCCAGGTTCTATTTGTTTTATAAAAAAAAATAATTTTTTTAGGGACCCTTTTTCTTTTACTGAGGTCTTGATATCTTAAATGCCCCTTTTAGTTTTCATTGGCACTAACAAGGAAGATAGAAATTTCTTTTTAAAAGACATAGAAAATGGAATATTTGTGAGGCAGGTGATTATTTTGCCATGTTCAGCAACATGCCTTGAGTGTTGTGCAGTGCCAGGAACTTAGTGGGCTCCTAGTATCAGCTGGTTGAATAACTGAATGAATCCACAGAGTAATGTGCTCTGACACCATATACTAAAATAATTTATATTTGCATAAGAATATGTAGATTATTTCAACTTTCTGTTGCATTTTATAAGTTTTAATTTTTCTTTCTGAATCACTTGTTATTTTTCTTTTTTTTTTTTTTTTTTTTGTGGTACTGGGGATTGAACTCAGGGGCATTCTACCTTGGAGCTATACCCCCAGCCCTATTTTTTATTCTTTATATTGAAACCAGGTCTCACTAAGTTGTGGAGTGCCTCACTAGGTAGCTGAGGCTGGCCTCGAACCCGGATCCTCCAGTCTCAGCCTCCTGAATTCTGGGATTACAAGCATGCACCACCACGCCTGGCTCTGGATCACTTGTTTTTAAGTGGCAGTTATCAACTGGGGAAAATCATACTCACTGAGAAACATTTGGCGATGTCTGGGGACTTTTTTTGTTGTTGTTCTCATGAATAGCATGAGAAGTACTGCAACTGATTCTATTAGATAGAGAACAGGGATACTGTCCTACATTCTATAACGTACAGGACAGACCCTCATAACAAGGAGCTATCTGGCCCAGAATGGAAATGGTCTTAAGGTTAAGAATCCTTGTTTTAGAGAAAATGTTGGGTTGAACCATATAATATTGATATTATTTGCCTTTTTGTGGCTTAAAACATAAATTCTGTATGGGTAGACAATAGAGAGCAATGTTAGGATTTCACATTCTGAGCAAATGTTTGTACAGACAGTGTCCTACAACAAAGCATTGTCCTGTCCAAATGTATACATGGCATCGTTAAGAAGCCCTTGCCCAAACATGTAAGTTATTAACCAAGCTAACAATCTTTACCATAAAACTTCTACCCCCTACCTGGACAAATATTCTTGATAAAAATCTGCAAGGCGGGTATTATATTTCCAGTTCTTAGATTCCTCACATTTCCAAAACACTGTGGGAGCTCCTGGCTTATAGCTTGCCTTGCCCCATGAGGAACTTCATACACACACATGGACATCCTGAACTTCTCGTCAAATTTTGCTTACCTGAAACTAGCCCCTCTCAGCTACCTTGTCATGTCTATGTGTCTGCACATCTGTGGAGGTCTGCTCTCAGGAAGACTGTAATAGAAAAAGTCCCATGGAAGGCCCATGAGCCACTTTAATGGGGGATTCCTCTATACCCAGAGTATGCAGGGATCAGGTTTCAATTGTAAGATTCTACAGTGAGCAGTTCCACTGGGTTAAGACTTGCATTCTGGGGCAAAATTTCCATCCATGTAATTTCAAATTGAAAACTGAGTTTTAAGATGTGATATGTTGTCCTGTTTTGGGCATTTTGTGAATTATGTATAGTTATGCTATTTACAAAGTATCTATATTTTATTTTAAAGATTAAGTGATGGCAAGGCATTCAAAGTTTATGAGGTTATTTTAAAGATATCAAGTTATGATTAAAGTCATATCATAATAAAACTCAAGTATATTAAAATCAAGTAAAAAGTTAAAGGCCAATTCTCTAAATAACTCAGTCATTTGGCAATTTATAAAAACTGGCTCCAGAGAGCCAGGTATGGTTGCACACACTTTTAATTCCAATACTTGTGAGGCTGAGACAGCAGGATCACAGGTTCAAGGCTGTGGCAGCCTCAGGTACTTAGTGAGGTCCTCTACAACTTAGTGAGAAGATCTTGTTTCCAAATAAAAAATTAAAAAAAAAAGTTAAGTCTGGAGGTGTGGCTGGGAGGTAGAAGGCCCCTGGGTTCCACCCCCAGTACCACAAATAAACAAACAAACAAAACTGGCTCTATAAAGGAAAATACTAGTAGAATGAGGAATTTTAATAATATAGTAATCTGAGCTGCTTCATTTAACTTTGTTTTGAAATTATATTTAAGAATTTTCTCAGAATTTTAAATACCTAACTTGTTGGTTGCTTATAACTAAATGTTAATTAGGTAGGATGATTAGGATGACCAATTCATTTTACATTCTAATAATAAATGTAGAAGGAAAAAAAATCAACTCACTCGAATTTATAAAAGTGATAAATGGTTATATTGAATCTGCTATAAAACTTGACCACAGAAAGTTTAAAAGAAAAAATACTGTACTTTATAAAATTATACTATATATGGTTTTGAAAGTTATTGAAATAAGAATTTGATTGAATAAGTGGCAAGACATATTCTACTTTTTGGTTTTTAAAAGTGATTATTTATATTAACTAGGTTTGTAAGCCTTATTTCTAGGGGCAAAGTTTTCTCTAAATTCTTCAAAGTTCTAGTTTATATTCCTTAATGAAATACAGAAAGGTCATGAGAATCAAATATGTGATCCTAAGTCCATTATCTAAAAAAAACATTAAAAATGTGTGAAAGAGGGAGGAAGATGGAAGAAGGTAAGAGAGAAGAAGAGAGAATGGAATGTGAAAGAAGCAATCTTATTCCAAAAACAAATTTTATGAATTAACATTTTGAAGGCAGCAGGAAATCTGCAGACCCATGAGAAAAATACTGTGTGTATGTTTCTGTCTTTTATAGTTCCTTTGTAAAGCATATCTACCATGTTCATCATTAAAATTTAGAAATTCCCATCATAGAAAAAGTATTATAGTTTTGTCATATTTATTTCATATGCATTCCATGAAAACTATTTTAGGAGACATGAAAAAAGAATGTCTCCTAAATTCCATAAAATTGAGAGTGAAAATAACTGGTACCATGATTCCCATGAAACAAAAGGAAATGTAAGAATCACTTTGACAGCATGGATATTGATCCTGTAAAAGGCACGACAATGCAGGAAGAAGCAAAGTAGAATGATAAAAGAGATGCATTATTACTTATACTAATTTGGAAGTGTTATCTAAAATGTTTTAGCATAATTATATATGTAAAATGTGATATAATTGTTGTTTGTGAATTTTATTTTCTAGTCTATTTTTCAAGA
The DNA here is from genome assembly GCA_004027655.1 of Graphiurus murinus. NCBI lineage: Eukaryota > Metazoa > Chordata > Mammalia > Rodentia > Gliridae > Graphiurus > Graphiurus murinus. Next base: position 5,755 of record PVLC010042457.1, read on the forward strand.
GCATTAACGTGGTCACTTACGTTTACATCTGGGAGAACTACAGGCTCTTTAATTTGCCTTGGGATTCTCCATGGACTTGGTATTTAACCTTCTTAGGAGTTGACTTTTGCTACTACTGGTTCCATCGCATGGCCCATGGTAAGTTGCAAATGAGACATTTTGTTAATTATGATGAAAGGTGATTGGTGCATAGAAAGCCTGCAGTAAATATTTATTGGATGAATATTTAAATAAAATAGTATATTTTACAGACTATAAAGATTAATAATCAAATTTTAATGTGAAATTTAAATGGAGACATTTAGATGATGACATCTTTCAAATGTGAAGACATTTTTCAAAACAGGATATGAAATTATTACAGATACATGTTCCTCATGACTATTTAAGAGTTTAGAAAGTGATGGTTATGAGTGAGGTATGGTGGCGCATACCTGTACTCCCAATTCTTGGGAGGCTAAGATAGGAGATTTGCAGATTTGAAGCCACCCTCAGCAACTTAGCAAGACTCTGTTTCAAAATAAAAAATAAAAATGTCTGGGGGTGTGGCTTGGAGGTACAATGCCCCTGGGTTCAATCCCCAGTAACACACACACACACACACACACACACACACACACACACACACACACACACAATCACACAATGATAGTTATGATATTACCTTTTAATAGGTTGCCTTCCATTGTTCTTATTATGATATGCTTTATAGAAACTACAGTCGCATACACAGTGTCAAACTTCACCTCACAATTATCAGAGTTCATTCAGAAGAGCTCTGTTACAGCTTGGAATTCTGTCATAGTAAGCTTGGTTCAATTTCTTGGTAGTGCTTCCACATTACAAATGAACATGCAACCAGCTAGGCACTGACCAGAATGCACTCCAGTGTTACCATAACCTTGTAAAATTTCTTATTTAATACAGAGCCCTCTTACAACACTGGCTCATGGAATTTCCTTTTAGGAATTCTTAGGTATACCTTATCAAAAAAATTAAAAAAAAACATGTATTGATTTGGAAAGGGAAATGAAAAAGCGGGAAATTGGTCTGCGTGTGAACTTCTATAGGGATGCATGGGGTTAAGAATGACTGTGGAGCTAAGGTGAGCAGATGGTCTCTGAGGAGATATCAGGCATGCCAAAGTAGTTATGAAGGGAAGCACAGAAAAGTACTAATTTTGAAAAGCTACTGAAGAGCAGAACTCAGGATTCCAGTGGGTGGTTGGGTCAAGTGGGTGGGGAGGAAGGAAGGAAAAGGAAGCAACCTGGAATAATAATAATAAAAAAAAAAATAGATGGGAGATGGAAAGAAGAAACCTGAGATTAGGGTGAGTAACCGAGTTGTGTGTGTAGGAGTACGTGCGACCAAATGTCCTTCCCAAAAAAAGACACGGAAATAGGAGGAGCATGGCCCACTGTTATGCTTCAGGCTGCTAAACTGTAAATAGGACACTAGTTTGTTCAGCACTTCAAATATGTGCATTGAATAAAACTATAAGGAGGATTAATTCATTGAAACAATGTTGAAATAAATATATAAGCTAGAAAAAGTCATTAATTTTATATGGAATAATCTTTGTCTTTGAAAATAATAGGCCAGCTCCTGACACCATTCCCTTGTATATAAATTGCAAGAGAATACTTCCAAATCAAAGAGGATAAAGAATAAAATATGGTCTATGTAGTAAACTATTTGTATATTACTGCAAAGCAGTAGTTTTCTCCATAAAATGAACCTATTGGCAATCTTCCTCATATTCTATGCAACAAATGAGTACTGCAGAAAGACTTTGCATTGTATTATTTAGTTTCAGGAACATCCTAATAGTGCACTATTCCATGCAGATGTGTTCATTTGGAAAAATCTGAAATTTGCTTATTCTTTGAAAGCCCTTTATAACAGGAAACCAAGAACCAACAAAGTATTACCAAATAAAAAAAACTTTTAAAAATAAAATATGTTGATTGTAAGTGCTCTTAGGGAAGAGCAATAAAATAAAATAATATATTTAAAATGTGGAATCAAGGCTATGTAAAGTATGCTTCCCATTAGAATATTTTGAACTGACTCCAGTGAAAGAGGCAAGCATTAAAAAAATTGAAAACTTTCTGGAAAAACATTCACAACCTTCAGGCTATGGAGCGTAATCATAAGTTCAAAGGCTTTTGATTTGTAATTGAGAGCAAGTAGGAAAAAATAAATTATAGAGTTAAATGTGTCAGACTTCAGTATTATAGTAGTTGATTTTAATTTTTTACATGCAAATAATAAAGAAAATTATTAAAATGAGTTTTTAGAAATCTGGAAATAGAAAGGGGTGAAAGAATCCTATAATAGCAAATCTTATGAACCTCTGGGATTACTGAGACCAAAATGAATAATTGATCAACTTTATTCAACTGAAAATGTTTCAACAGTTCCAAAATCCCAATGTAATTTTTAAAATATAGTAAGAAAAAAATCCATGCATTTTTTTACTTAATGTGTGACTTTCCTTTCAATACTTACAATGAAATGACAAAAGAATATTCCACTCATGTTAAAATATTAAATGCTATGTATTCTGAAGAAACTGAATCATATACTTCAAATTTTTTCATCTGCATTTAAGGTAATTCTTCAATAACTCAAATCATTGCTAAGTAATCATTTTGAAAAGTTCATTGAGTTATTTGAAAGTATAGCAACAATTTGATTTGGGTTGCTGTCTTTTGTTTGTACTGTGTGCTTGTAGCATTTTCTCACATTTAGGGGATAGGTTGGAATTAGTGGCAAAGAGTTTATTCTAAAAAATTTGAACTCTGTGAAAAAACAGAGGACTATTTGAGGAAGATGTATATGTTCTTTATATTTTATTCATTTTTCTTCTGAAATAAAAATGTTAATTATTTACACTTTACATAAAACAAGGATAGAACAGTAATTTCTATAGATTGCTTTGATGATTTCAGAAAGAAATAATGATAAATTTAAATAGATCTTAAATTGAAAGTAGCTTCTCCTCCATTATATAGCAGTGCATTGTCTTTGTACTTCCTACTAGTAATACTAAACATGTAAAGTGAAAATGTAAGAGTTTTTAAAGTAACACTTAAAGGATGAACAATTACTGCTTTGGAGGAAAACAGGACCTCTAGAGTGCTGGTAATAGATTATATATTGCTTTAGGTAATGGTTACATGTGTGTATGTGAGGCTGACCACAAACCTACTATCCTCCTCTCTCAGCTTCCCAAGTATTGGGATTACAAGCATGTGCTATCATGTCCAGCTACATGTGTGTATGTATTTGGAAATTTTCATTGAGTTAGTTGTACACATTACATTTATGTATTTTGTCTATATACATACTTTAATAAAAAGTTAAACAATAATACCATCACTGTCAATTCTTAGTGAATAAAGGTAGGCTAATATAGTATAACAAAATTTAGAAGTAGGAATCTAAAAATCACGATTTATAGTGAGGCATATTGGTGTACACCTATAATCCAGTACTTGGGAGGCTGAGATAGAATTGTAGGTTTGAGGCCAGCCTCAGAAACTTAGTAATATTATCAGAAATTTAGCAAGATACATTTTCAAAATAATAAATGACCTAGGGGTGTACTCAGAGGTAGGATAGTCCTGTGTTCAATTCTAAGTAATTATTATTTGTGACTGTAAGCATAAACAGGTGACCTTAAACTGTATCTATATTTAAGGACAGGGAAAGCACTAGCATTTCAGTTATGTTTTGTTATCTCTTTTCTCCCAATTCTACTCTTTCCTTGCTTGTGTTATCAGAGGTAAACATACTGCCAATTTAAGGAGATGGAGAAATGCTGTAAGATCAGAGGCAGGCACTTACCAGATTGGTATCTAAGGGACTTGGTACTGTTCACTTTATGGCTCAGGCATAGTTAACACCCTCTGCCAAGATGTTCTGCCATCCAGGAGGCCATAAGACAAGACTGCAGTTCACACCCTCAGGGACCTACACATTTATAACAATTCTCTTTTATCAAAAGAGTTGTGATAGTAGTCACAACCTCTTCAGAGACATCCAACTTTTAGATTTAAGAGTGTTATGTATGTGCATGGCGGGGTGGGAGGAAGGCTCTTCTAAATTTATAAGTGATTGATTGTTATTAACGTTTCCTGATTGGACCCTGACATAGGCAGCTTCTCCTTGTTATAACTTATAAAAGTATAAGTTAGAGTCTACTCAACTAAGCCTTGTACTATTCTTTTCAATTCATTGATTATGCATTTAGGCTATAAAACAATTTGCTTCAGTTCCAAAATTGGGACCTTCATCTGTAAAATATTTATAATACGTAATATATAAAATCCTCTCAAACTCTTAATTCTTTTACTAAATAAGTAAAGTACTTATTTATTTTCTATTCACCTCTATATCTAAACAAAGCAAGTGAACACAATTTCTGTATAATTAGTCACAACATTCATTTTCACAACTTTACTGTGGTGTAATTAGGTGAGTCCCCCTATATGACTTCTTCAATTTAACATTTTATATTCCTTTCTGACTTCGATATTAAGTTGAATTTAGATAATATTTATTTCCATCATTGTGTAATTAAGGAAAGTAAGCATATATGTTGATTAGAAATTATTTTATCTTGTGATAGATGGAGGCAGGATTGTGGTCCACATTAAAGAATAGATTACTTACATTCAATTGAAACTGTGTTTTTTTTTTTTTTTTCAAGATACCAGACTATAACTGATATTTTTTGTAACTCTTGGATTTTTTGTTTGTTTGTTTATGGTATTTGATATTAAACTCAGAGGCATTCTTTGAGCTATACCCCCAGCCCAAATTTATTTCTTATTTGGAAACAGGGTCTGACTAGGTTGATGAGAGTCTCATTACTTGCTGAGGCTGTTCTCCAACATATGATCCTTGTATCTCAGCCTCCCAAATACTGAAATTACAAGCATGTGCCACCATGCCCAGCCTAATTCTTTAACAAAACATGCGGTAGTATTCTTACTGTATCACTGAGGGTGAAATCCACTCTATTTGTCCAAGTTACTATCATTCTTCTTTCCCCTTGAATAGAGAGAGATCTTTGAAGGTAAATAATGATGGTATTTCAGCATATATATTTTTAAGTCTCGCATGTAAAAATGTTTACATTCCATGTAGGATGAGCTCTGTCATTTAAATGAACTCGGAGTAAAATGGTCAACACCAGTATAATGTCTGTTAGTAGGAGGTAATGATGAACACCCAGGAAGCAAGTTGTCAGGGGCCCTATTGTAGACTAGCTGCAGTTGCAGGGGAAATTTCAGTGGTGAGCTCTCCAGCTAGAGCACACCTGAAGTCGCCATTGAGCAGCTTTGTTCTTGAGCTGTCTCTTATGTAGGGTTCTGGGCAAAATGGCGCATGTCCGCATCAGCATAGATGTGAGCATGTATATATGGTGCACATGCGCATCGTGTTTTGCCCAGTCATACCTTGCACAATGTTGGCTGCACAGGTCGTGCGCTCATCTGCCACTGCATGGGCCAGGAGAGGTCCTGTCTACACCAATGGCCTGTACTCCCTCTGGGCCCCCAAACAAATTGATGGGAATTCCAACTCCTCTGTCAGGTATCTGAAATGATGACTGCTTTAGGTCCACACATAACCTTGGGACTAAACAATTATAACTATGACTGAATTCAGTGTTACCATGTTAAAATAGCACAGTGAGAAAGACTGTCAAGTGAAGTACTGAGAGAACACAGCAATGAAAATTCTTTCAGGGTGCTATTGTGAGTGGAATTGCTTTCTGGATTTCTTTTTCGATTGATTTGTCGTTGGCATATAAAAAGGCTTCTGATTTTTTAAGATTGATTTTGTATCCGGACACCTTACTGAATTTGTTGATCAGTTCTATAAGTTTTTTGGTTGAGTTTTTGGGTCTTCTAAATATAGTATCATGTCAGCCGGGCATGGTGGCGCATGCTTGTAATCCCAGCTTTCGGGAGGCTGAGACCGGAGGATCCGGGTTCGCGGCCACCCTCAGCTACCTAGTGAGACACTTGCAACTTAGTGAGACCCTGTTTCAAAATAAAGAATAAAAAATAGGGCCGGGGATATAGCTCGGAGGTAGAATGCTCCTGAGTTCAATCCCCAGTACCGCAATAAATAAATAAATAAATAAATAAATAAATAAATAAATAAATAAATTAAATAAAATAAATATAGTATCATGTCATCTGCAAAAAGGGATAGTTTTAGTTCTTCTTTCCCTATTTTTACCCCTTTGATTTCCTTCTCTTGCCTCATTGCTCTGGCTAGAGTCTCGAGTACTATATTAAACAGAAGAGGTGATAAGGGACATCCTGTCTTGTTCCTGTCTTTAGTGGGAACTCTTGCAGTTTCTCTCCATTTAATATGATGCTGGCTGTAGGCTTATTGTATATTGCCTCTATGATTTTGAGATATGTTCCTTCTATTCCGATTCTCTGTAGTGCTTTAAGCATGAATGGGTGTTGGATCTTGTCAAAGGCTTTTTCAGCATCAATTGAGATGATCATGTGATTCTTGTCTTTGAGTCTGTTTATGTGGTGAATTACGTGTATTGTTTTTCGAATGTTGAACCAGCCTTGCATCCCTGGGATGAACCCAACTTGGTCATGGTGTATAATTTTCTTGATGTGGTTTTGAATGCGCATTGCTAGTATCTTGTTTAGCAGTTTTGCATGTAAATTCATCAATGATATAGGCCTATAGTTTTCTTTTCTTGAGCTGTCTTTATTTGGTTTTTGTATTAGAGTGATGTTGGCTTCATAGAATGTGTTTGGAAGGGTCCCATTTCTTTCTATTTCACGGAATAGCTTGAGGAGTATTGGGATTAGCTCTTCTAAAAATGTTTTATCAAATTCACTTGGAAAACCATCTGGTCGTGGACTTTTCTTTGATGGTAGACTCTTTATTGCTGTTTCTATTTCTTTGATTGTTATTGGTCGGTTTAAGTTTTCAATATCTTATTGACTCAATTTAGGGAGGTTGTATGTGTCTAGGAAGTTGTCAATTTCTTCTAGATCTTCCATTTTGTTGGAGTACAGTTTTTCAAAATAGTTTCTGACTATCTTCTGTATTTCCATACTGTCGGTGGTAATATCCCCTTTTTCGTCTCTTATTTTGGTAATTTGGGTTGCTTCTCTCTTTCTTTTGGTCAGATTGGCC
>PVLC010042458.1:0-12676 GCA_004027655.1 Graphiurus murinus
TTCCTCAGCCTCCTGTAGAGGAAATTACAGGAATGAGCCATGTCAAACAGCTGAATTGCTCTGGGCTATGATCCCCTCCAAGGTTTGATACTGCCTTAAAGGTTTGCTTTCCATATGCCTATTGCTTGCTAAAGGAGAGGCCTTGCAGATTTTCACAGGAATGAACCCGTGATTAGACATGTTTCAGGTACTCTTTGAAGCACTACAGGACTTTAACTTTACACATTCTTATTGCAATGGACAGGAATAGATGGGAGGCTTTGATTCAAAGAGATCAGCTGTGAAGCCATATTGATAGTCCCAGTGAGAAATGTTTAGGAGGTACCTCTCTGTTTAGGAAGTAGCGCTGAGAGTTTATGTTGACTGGCTAGATCTGGATAGGTGTGGCAGGTGATGGGGAGCTGAGCTGGGGATTTTTATAGTCAGATTGAGGTTGACAAGTAATATTTCCTAGCATAATGGTTCTGAAACTTAAACGTGCAATAGAATCATTGGAGGGCTTGTTAAAATAAGAGACTGCTGGGCTCCCATCCAAGATTCCATAGGCTGAGATAGGGTCTAATAATTTGCATGTCTAACAAATGGTGGTACCAAAGCTGCTTCTAGTCCTGGGATCACACTTTGAGAACCATTATCCTACAGAATAGTCTAGTTAGGTTTTGATGTAGCTTCTATGAAGGGTTTAGACATAGATTGGCTGAGAAGCAGGAGGAAATGGTAGGCTAAATGGCCTGGGCAAAGCAGTAATAAAAGACTATGACCTGCACATTTGAGTGGCCTCTTGAAGGCCACAGCATGGTGGAGATTAGACTTTCTTTTATAATCATGTCTCTTTTCAGTAAAACCTGTTTTTGAGAACTTCCCTTGCTCGTGTTGGGAAATGATCATACGATACACCATGCTTTAGGATAGGTTCTTCCAGTACACCCCGAGATAATGTAAGTAAAAATACTTGGCTTAAGAAGTGTAGACTAAGAGCCGGGCGTGGTGGCGCACGCTTGTAATCCCAGCATTCGGGAGGCTGAGACCGGAGGATCCGGGTTCACGGCCAGCCTCAGCTACCTAGTGAGGCACTCTGCAACTTAGTGAGACTCGGTTTCAAAATAAAGAATAAAAAAACTAGGGCTGGGGGTATAGCTCGAAGGTAGAATGCCCCTGAGTTCAATCCCCAGTACTGCAAGAAAAAAAAAAAAGAAGTGTAGACTAAGCCCAGTGCTTTGGAGGCTGAGACAGGAGAATTGCAGGTTCAAGGCTAGTCTCAGCAACTTAGTGAGACCTTGTTTCAAAATAAAAAATAAAATAAAATAGGGCTGAGGGGTGTTTCTTAGAAATAGAATGCCCCTGGATTTAATCCGTAGTACAAAAAAAAAAAGAGAGAGAAAAAGAAAATAAAGAAGTACAGGTAAATCTAAGGAAGAAAGACATGTACAGGCAAGAGAAGATAGTTATTAACCCATAGGGAAACTGAGATCAATATAAAACACACACCTCAAAATTATTCCCAGCAGAGGGAGATACCCTAATTGTTGAGCATCATTATGAAGTGCCACATATGGTGACAGATGAGATGTATTAATTCCTGGAAACTCCTAGTCTTCAACTTACTTGACAATGCAGCTTCCCTTGACCCTGGGGAAAGAACCTCAGATACAGAGATGCAAACTCTGGCTTTAGAAGTGGTGGGGGTATGTCCAAAGATCTGAGACGGAGACTGTACATAGGCACTATCTGCCAATAATCATCCCTGATAAGACTTCTGATTTGGACTTTTAGAGGACCATGGAAAAGCAACAAAGGGCTTTGTAATTCTGTGTTTTTTCTTATTTTGTGCATCTAGAGAAAAAAAAAAAGCCAGTAACTGTTGAGTTGAGGTGGGATAAGGAGAATTCGTTTTGGCATCCCAAGGACACCAGGCATTTAGCTTCTGGAAATAGTGCATTTTAGAATTAACCTCTCTTACCCGTAGTAGTTTTGTTTGCTTGTTTTTAATTCTAAGCAGCAGGAAAAACATTCTAAACACATTACTAGTTTATTATCTTATAGTTTCTCACTATTACTTTTTCTCAATGAGTATTTTCCATCGGCATTTCTTTAAATACTATCTTAGTTGGGGCTGCTATGCCCGGACACCATAGACTTATAAATAACACAAATGTATTTCTCACAGTTCTGGGGGCTGGGAAGCCCAGGACCTGCTGGTAGATTTCGAGTCTAGAGAAGGCTCCTTCCTGGTCTGCAGGTGGCTCTCCTCTCATTATGGCAGAGTGGTCAGCTCTAGACTCTCTCTTCTTAAAAAGACACTAATGTCATCATGGAGACTCTACCCTCATGAGCTCATCTAAATCTAATTATCACCCAAAGGTATCATCTCCTAATATCATCCTACTAGGGATTAGGGTTTCAACACAGGAATTGGGGGGAGCACAAATATACAGTCTATAACAACTACTCTTCCTTGATAGTTATATCTTTCAGGGCACTTAGATTGGATTTGCATTTTTCTTTTGGCTCCTCCAATTCCTTGCAGTCTCAAGATTAATTTTTAGATGAGATACAATAATATTCCTTTGCCACTGTTTAGAATTTATGCAAAATGACAGAGAAACCAAATGTTTCTGCCACTTGCTAAGTTCCTTGAGGAGTGAATGAATGATATGCATCTGTAACTAATCAAGAAATATACTAATCATATTGAAAGGTCTTTTAACAAAATTTTAGGTCAAAAGTAATGATTATGCCCAGTGGATCCTGGTATAGCTCTCAAGTTCGTTGAAACTCCTCTTGGGTATTGTCCTGTCCAGAGATATTTCCCACTAAATATTGCTTAACTTTAAACACATTTTTAAAAGTAAAAATCAGGACCTTCCTTCATACTTGTTGAATAAAATATATACCTTTGCAATGTAATGTTTAAAAATAGTATAAATCTTTTTTCTTGGGGTCTTGGTCTTGTTTGAAAGTTACCAAGTGTCAGTCTTCAGATATAAATTCATCCTGAGACCGAAGATATGGGACATCTATTTATGGAGGATTAGCTATGGTGTCTGTCACTCAGCAGCCTAAGGGGCTGAGAGGTCAAGTTCTAAAGTGAACCTCCCCCACAGGAAAGTATTTCTTGCAATGCCAGAGCTCAGAGGGTCATGCTCTTCACTCATTGTACAGATGAGGAAAATGAGTCCCAAAGCAGGAAAGCAACTTCCAAATGTAACACATTTAGTTGTAAGTAAAATGGCATGTAGGTCAGAGATGGGAAGGACGATAACCTGAGCTTCTCTTCCCAGACCTGCGTGCCAGGTCTGCTCTGTGCTGCCCCAAGGATTTGGGGTTGGACCAGGGCAGGCCTGGATCTGCTACTCTGGACAAGCGTGAAGGTAGAGATCCACAAAGTATATGCAGTGGAACAAAATTAACTGGTGTTTCTTAAAGATACTGTGCTGTAGTGGTATAATTACCAGACATGCAAGGTGAAAACAGACCAGTTGTTTTCTTCTACTTTGAGATCTGGCTTCTTGGAGCCATTACAATTCAGTGTGCCTGTGGATCTCTTAGAGGAGTTATAATGTTCAGCATTTCCCACACTTACTGACAATGAGACCCTCTTGTCACGGACCAACTTATGAGATTCATGACTTTCAAGAACTTATGTTTAGCTGGGTATGGTGGCTCACACCTGTAATCCCAGTTCTTGGGAAGCTGAGATGGGAGGATTGCAGGTTTAAGGGTAGTGAGTGAGACCCTTTCAAAACAAAATAATAAAATAGGGTTGGGGGTGTGGCTTGGAGGTAGAATACCCTAGTTCAATCCCCAGTACCACAGAGAGAAAGGGGTGGGAGGGAAAGAGAGGAGAGGCTGAGAGGAGAGGAGAAGAAATAGTGAGATTTTATAGGATCAAACTTCTATTTTGGAAAAAGATAATCTCAAGTTTAACTAAGTACCAGATCATAGCCACTCTGGACTGCTCTCTATGAAATGGCAATTCCAGGGATGAACCAAGTTAGGCTTCAGGTTGGGTCTAAACATTCATTTACTTTGAGATCCAGCTTCTAGGAGCTATTTAATTCAGGACCCATAGTATCATCCTGGCCCTTTAAAAATTATATTTTAGGTCACTGGAGATAATAGAACTGACCCAGTTTCTCAGTGACCTTCAAGCTACTAATATCCGATGGGTCTGGCGTATAGTATGTGCTAAACAGGAATTCTGGAACAAGCCTGCACTCCAGAGATTGTTCTGGGACTAAAATGGGTCTGGGTATTGAAACCATTGTGTATTACTGTTTACTTGCCTATATTTACTCTGGGCAGACTTTCTGCTTTTGATGCTGTATAATTGATTATGAAAAGTTAATACAGACTCTTCTCATTACTGCCTTTTGTAACCTGTTCTTCTTTTAGTAACAATAATAGGAAAAGGAGTTAGATACTAGAGCATACTCTGTCAAGTGATGCAAACATTCCAGACTGCTCTTTACCTTGAAAAGAACATTAATAACCAGTTAGCCAGTTTTGTATTTGTTTTTGTTTTCATTTTTTCACACTGGGAATCAAACCTAGGGGCATTCTACCTCCCAGCTACATCCCTAGCCTTTCTTATTTTGACACAGGATTTAGATAGCTTGCTGAAGGTCTTGCTAAGTTGCTGAAGCTGGCCTCAAACCTGTGATCCTCCTGTCTCAGCCTTCCTGGCTTTAATCAAATTTTAAAAAGAATAAAGAACAGTAATTGGGAGGCTGAGAAAGGAGGATTGCAAGTTTGAGGAAAATTTCAGCAACTTAGCAAGACCATCAGTAACTTAGCAAGACCCTATTTCAAAATAAAAATAAAATAAACACACACACACACACACACAAAATTGTTTAATAAATTATTGTCCAAGTGCGGCTTAGGTGTCATGAAAAGAACCTTGTAAAATGCTAACTCCTCTACAAAGTCTTCTCTGGGTAACTGGAAGTTATGTGACAGTTTCCTCCCCAAGACTAGCTCATATGAAAACCAGTGAACATGGAAATATAAATTCAATTTTAAAAATTGTCATCCAATTTAGAGGCCCCTTTTATATTACAAATTCTGTGGCTGCCTCTATCTTCATGTTTACATATACAAGTACACCTAGGTACATGTAATATGTAGTTTCCAAGCACTAGATCTTATTTTTATAATAATGTAAGGACTTATGTATGCAAATTAACATTGAGAAGTTATTTTCCTGGAAAAAATATACACACAAATACAAATACAGATACACAGTGTCTACATGCACACACATATACACACATATAATTTGTGTGTGAGAGGTGGGGGTTGATGGGACTGCTTGGGCAGTTGGCCTACAAGCCACACAAGAGAACAGGCTTTTCTATTTTTTCTTTATATTTCATACTGGATGCTTCTCAGAAGCTAACGATTTAAGACCAGCATTTTTTGAGAACCATCATTTTGCAGTCTGGTTGTGCTGAATCTGATCATTTATATTAACAGTTGGATAACTCTGGATGATGGGTTGAAAGAACAATGTTGGGTTTGACTGCATGCACACCTATAATCCCAGTATTTGGAAGACTGAGACAGGAGGGTTGCAGGTTTGAAGCCAGCCTCAAGAATTTAGCAAAATCCTGCTTCAAAATAAAAAATAAAATAGGGTTGGGAGTATAGTTCAGAGGTAGAATGTCGCTGGGTTCAATCCACAGTACCACATAAACAAAAACAAACAAACAAACAGAAAACACTGGCTATTCTGATTTGAATGCAGATGTCAAGAGACAAGTGACTTAAAAGCCCTAGTTCTCTGAACAATAACACTTAACGAAAGAGCTCATTTAAAAGATAAACCTGTATCCAGGTCCCATAAGAAATCAGAGAAGGAGAATATGAATAAAAGAGGGAAGGACATGAATAGTATTCTAAATCTCTCATTTCTCTTCCACGTGTATGTCTTTCCCATGGGGTCTGATTTCAAGGAATATCAGTGGGAGGAGGGAGGAGTATTCTGAAGGAAGAGTGAGCAATACTGGTGAAACTGTTCAACATGGATTTTGAAAAGCAGATAACACTTGGGAAGTTTGATCATTTGAAAAGCTTTCTTCAATGTTCAAATAAATTTTTATTCATACTTGTGTTCCTGCTGTGTTAATGGATCTGCATGTTTCACAATTGAATATGTTTAATTATGCACTGTATAGTGTGTTCTAGATGTATTTCTACTTTTCTATTTTCTGATTTGACTCAAAGCTTTACATTTTGTAGAACAGAATATCTATTCAACAATGTCAGAGTACATTTTCAACTGTTTAGCTGAGTGTTCAGGCCTTCCCTTATATGGCTTCTACTTTATGGCCATCCATTGCTTTGTGACATACACCTTAATTGGATCTAAACCTGATTAATCTTCTTACCCCAAACATGGCACACGTCTCCCCACCTCCGTGCTACCACTTAAACCATCTATTACTCCTAGACTGCTCTTCCCTCATCATTTCTGGCTCTTAAAATCCTATCCAAGCTCCACAGTGTGGGTTCAAGATAGATGACACTTATCAAACTCCAATGTTTGACCTTTCTCAAAATCCCCATGAATTTCACAAGGCAAGTTAATAATAACAATCAATAAATCAATAATGGCATATAAACAAGAAGCTTGATAATGGTATCTACTAGAAATTCTACACAAAATCTCATTCACAATGAAAATAGATGCTTTAAAATACCTATCAGTGTACTTACACTATTTAACATGTAATAGCTATATAAAGAAAATCATAAAACCTTGCTGATTGATATAAAAAGGGAATGGATGGAAAATTTTAAATGATCTATGAACATGTTAAAGGCATCGGAGCATACCATCCCCAAAAATGTCACTTTGGCACACTGCTTCTTTTGAACTGAAGGTAATTGAGAAAAAAACATGCAGAAGAGGTTATCTGAGCAACCCCTTTTAGCTAAAAGTGGAATATAAATTCTTCATTAAGAAGTGTCTTCCCAGCCGGGCATGGTGACGCACACTTGTAATCCCAGCATTCGGGAGGCTGAGACCAGAGGATCTGGGTTCGAGGCTAGCCTCAGCTACCTAGTGAAGCACTCCACAACTTAGTGAGACCCGGTTTCAAAATAAAGAATAAAAAATAGGGCTGGGGGTGTAGCTCGGAGGTAGAATGCCCCTGAGTTCAATCCTCAGTACCGCAAAAAAAAAAAATAAAAATAAAAAAAGAAGTGTCCTCCTGTACCATAAAGAGAACATTCTTAACCCAGAGGTCAATGCTGAGATGAATTGATACAAACAAGCCTACTAAAATAACCCTTATCTTCTATTAGTTTTCCTCATATATTTCCTGGTCACTTTCTCATAACTTACCACCCTTAGTTGAAAACTTTCCTTTGTCTTGTCATGGCTCCACAATTCATTGTTCTTTGTTAAAATGATATGTAAACTCTCAGGCCACTCTGCATCTTTGGGCTCATTTCTCACATATGGAAACATCCATGTACATCTAAGAATATTAACATCAAACATGATTTTCTGCTATTTCCTATAAATATTTCTGTTGTCAGTTTAATTCTCAAGCCAAGCTACAGAACCCAAGAGGGTAGAGGAAAAGTTTTTTCTTTCCTCTCCACCAGAATACATGTATAAGAATGATTATTTCATCTTTGTTCTTTATGGAACGAAGAATGGGCAAATAGAAATAAGGCCATACAATGGAATGTTATAAAAAAATACAAGTTAGAAAACATGATATTAAGTGAAAATTAATTTAAAATTACATATAACATGATTCCATTACTTAAAATTTAAAAGCAGAAAAAACTAAGCTATAATACTGAGGAAAGCATATGTATGTGGTAAAAATAAAAGCATTCTTACTATCAAGATCAGAATACAGATGACTTTGCTATACTTGCATGACAGTTATATGGACCCTCATTTTATCACCATTTGAAAACTGTACACATAAGCTTTATATACATTTCTCTGTGCTATATTTCACAATAAAAGCAAAACTAAAGGCAAAAACAAAAGCAAACAAAAAAACCTCAGAAAGTGAAAAGAATATAATATAATACAAGAGGCTTTAGAAGCAGGTATACATATTTTCAAATTTAATATTCAATAAATCATGTTGAAGTCAGAAGAAATTGACAGATTCTACTGCAAGCAAACTTAAAACATCTAAACACCACAAACAACTTGGAGAAAATATTCACAACACACACAAGAGACAAATGGGTGTATTTTTGTGCCACACTAAATTTTTTCTGCTAATGGGCAAGAATGGGAATATGTGTATTGCTTGGGCAACTAGTGAAGCCTGCTGCACGAGGGAAGCCCCTGAACAGTGCCTTGTACATTGTATATACTCAATAAATATTAGAGTTAGATGAATGAACCAATAGTATACTCTACATAAACTTCTGTTGCTCAAAATTTATACAATGAAATCTATTACTATCATATTTAGATTGAATACATTTATTTAGAATCATGGAGCATCTTGTAGTTCCAGAAAGTAAGAAGTGCTCACACACACACACACACACACACACACACACACACACACACACACATGTGCATGCTTGCATACTGATGGGGGTGTGTTAAAGGAGAACAGGAACCAACTGGAAGATCTCCCAATGGCCAAAGTTAGAATCATTTGAACAACAAAATATAGAAGTATTGGATTATAACCCAAAGTATAGAATAAACATACATGAGCCCTTACTGATAGAAATAAATGATTGAATACATTAATATAGTGGGAAGAAGGTGAAAATTTATGCTGAAGAATTCCAAATAAGTTCTGCCATCATGTCCCTCCTCAAGGAGGGACCATAACTCCCATTTTTAGGTTTGGGCTGTGCACAGTGACTTCCTTCCAACATGTAAGATATGGAATGAGGAGAAAGAGACACTGTACCAAAGGGAAATATGACAGACACTGCAGGCCTGATGTCTTTGAAAACTCCAAAAGCAGATTGAGCCAGATTCTACATCTAGGAACTTATCTTACAGGCATATTTCATATATTTCATGACCTCATATGCAAAGGTCGTGTGCAGGGATGCTTACTGTGTTTTATTTATTTATTTTTTATGTATTTTTTAAAATTTATTTATATTTTCAGCATGGATTTTTTATACATTTCTTGAGTACAACAGGGTTACATAGACATTTATGAGATATCAATCATTGTCAGATCACAAACAGCACCACTTCTTCATTTTACACGTATAGCCCACATTCTTAACATAGCCTGGTAAAGCAAACTTTCTAGAGTCATAAAACCATACTCCTTTAGGGTCATATATTTACTTTCTAGGAAGTAGTAGGGTCTTTCATCTACGCATCCTAGGGGCAATCTCCAGACTTTGAGGCGCCAATGTAGCCATAGCAGAAGAGTCAGTATAATACTGTGTTTTATTTTGTCATGGCAAAGTTATGTTTCTGAATGAAGCAATGATTAATGATTATTTTCTATTCATTCAATAAAATTATTTGCAGAAAAGAGAGTAGATATATCCATGTGAATTTTCATAAAAGATGCCCACTCAATTTTGTTCAACATATGAATGTTAATATCTCTATTGAAAACATCTGAAATTTAACACTGACTACTTTTAAGAAGCTCTATGCATATTTATTACTTTATATAATTTTGCATTTTTTAATTTATTTTTTATTAATTGTTGCATTGTAATCATACATCTTTGTTAGGTACAAGTTAATAAAGGCATATATGCACACATTTCTCATTTAACCCCTTCCCCAATTCCCACCCCACTCTCTAGCCCTCCCTACTTCTTGAGTTCAGTTTAGTGATTGACTTTGATATATTTGTGAAAGTACATCATGTGCATTAGGGTGCCCTCCTCCCTCCTCCCGTCTTCCCCCCTCCCCACCTCCCCTTCCATCACCTTCAGTTAAGTCAACTTCTTTGCTTATCTAGGGTTTCTCCTTTTTTATCCGGAGTCCCCCTTATGCCCCATCTTCTCCCTAGCATCTGCATATTAGGGAGAACATCTGCTTTTTTACTCTTTGTGACTGACTAATCTCACTTAACATAATGTTTTCCAGTTGCATCCATATCCCTGCAAAAAACATGATTTTGTTCTTCTTTATGGCTGAGTAAAATTCCACTGTGTACATATCCCATAGTTTTGTAATCCATTCATCTGTTGATGGACATCTTGGCTGTTTCCATAGTTTGGCAATTGTGAATTGTGCAGCTATAAACATAGATACACATGCATCGGTCTGATAATTTGGTTTCCATTCTTTTGGGTAGATACCCAGAAGTGGTATTGCTGGATCATATAGTAGGTTCATTCTCATTTGTCTGAGGATCCTCCATATTGTTTTCCAAAGTGGTTGCACTAATTTGCAATCCCACCAGCAATGTATTAGGGTTCCCACTTCTCTACACCCTCACCAGCATTTGTTGTTGTTTGTGTTCTTGATGATTGTCAGTCTGATTGGAGTTAGGTGAAATCTCAAGGTAGTTTTGATTTTCATCTCTCTGATTGCTAATGATGTTGAACATTTCCTCATACATTTATTGGCCACTTGTATTTCTTCTTTTAGATCCTTTGCCCATTTTTTATTGGGTTATTTGTTTTCTTAGCTGTGATTTTCTTGAGTTCTCTGTATATCCTAGATGTTAGTCCTCTATCAGAAGAGTAGCTGGAAGCCAGTCATGGTGGCACATGCTTGTAATCCCAGCACTTGGGAGGCTGAGACAGGAGGATCTGGGTTTGCGGCTAGCCTCAGCTACCTAGTGAGGCACTCTGCAACTTAGTGAGACCCTGCTTCAAAATAAAGAATAAAAAATAGGGCTGAGGGTATAGCTCGGAGATAGAATGCCCCAGGGTTCAATCCCCAGTACCCCCCCCCAAAAGGAGAGTAGCTGGCAAAAATTTTCTGCTACTCTGTGGGCTCTCTGTTGAGGTTCTTGATAGTTTCCTTTGCTGCACAGAAGCTCTTCAGTTTAATGCAATCCCATGTGTTGATCTTCCTCTGAGTTGCTTGTGCTTTTGGGGTCTTGTTGAGAAAGTTTTTACCTGTGCCTATGTGTTGTAGTGTTGGCCCTATGCCCTTTTCAAGTAGCTGTAAGGTCTCTTGCCTGACTTCCAGGTCTTTGATCCACCTTGAGTTGACTCTTGTGCAGGGTGAGAAAGTGGGATTTATTTCCATTTTCCTGCATATGGCTAACCAGTTTTGCCAACAGCATTTGTTAAAGAGGCTATCTTTTTTCCAATATATATTTTTGGCTCTTTTGTCAAAAATCAATTGACTGTAAGCACATGGGTCTCTTTCTGAGTCTTCTATTCTGCTCCATTGGTCTATGGGTCTGTTTTTGTGCCAATACCATGCTGGTTTTATTACTGTGGCTTTGTAATAGAGTTTGAAGTCAGGTATTGTGATACCTACTGCATGGTTCTTTTTGCTAAGAACTACTTTGGCTATTCTGGGCTTTTTGTTGTTCCAAATGAATTTAAGGACTGATTTTCCTATGTCTGTGAGGAGTGACCTTGGTAATTTCATGGGTATTGCATTGAATTTGTAGATAACTTTTGGGAGGATGGCCATTTTGATATTTATTCTGCCTATCCAAGAGCATGGAAGATCTTTCCCTCTTCTAAGGTCTTCATCAATTTCTTTTTTCAACGTTTTATAGTTTTCCTTATAGAGGTCTTTTACCTCTTTGATTAGGTTTATCCCTAAGTATTTTATTTTTGGGGGTGCTATTGTGAGTTTGTTTTCTGGATTTCTTTTTCAGTGGATTTATGGTTGGCATACAGGAAAGCTTCTGATTTTTTAAGATTGATTTTGTATCCAGACACTTCGCTGAATTTGTTGAGCAGTTCTATACATTTTTTGGTTGACTTTGTTGGGTCTTTTAAGTATAGTATCATGTCATCTGCAAAAAGGGATAGTTTTAGTTCTTCTTTTCCTATTTTTACCCCTTTGATTTCCTTCTCTTGCTTTATTGCTCTGGCTAGAGTCTCAAGTACTATATTGAACAGAAGAGGTGATAATGGACATCCTTGTCTTGTTCCTGTTTTTAGTGGGAACTCTTGCAGTTTTTCTCCATTTAATATGATGTTGCTGTGGGACTTGTATTATTTTTAAAAATATGTATTACTTTTCAGCTTAACACATTTTTATAGCATGTATTGAGTAGTATGTCACAATTTGAGTTTGTTATTACCAAGTAAATGATCTCATATAACACCAATATCCAGTGGTCATAAGACCTGTGACAGCATACTAGATCAACAAGTATAATTAGTTAAGATGTGAAAGTAATGTTAAATATTACTACCATATGAATCATGAAAGAAGAATAGAGGTAAATATATTTAAAATATGAGATTACTTCCTAATGTTTAACTTAGAATCATTACAGTATGTTTAGTCTCAAGTCTCTATAAAGATATGAATGACCCACAGGCTTTTGCTTCAATTTTTAAATTTTTATTTACTTATTTATTTATTTATTTATTTATGGTACTGGAGGTTAAACCTAGGGGCATTCTACCTGGAAGTTACACCCTCAGCCTTATTTCATTTTTTGTTTTGAAACAGGTTCTCACTAGTTGCTGAGAGTCTCATTAAATTGCTGAGGCTGATCTCAAACTTGTTATCCTCTTGTCTCAGCCTCGCACGTACTGGGCTTCCAGA
>PVLC010042459.1:0-12933 GCA_004027655.1 Graphiurus murinus
GTGTGTGTGTGTGTGTGTGTGTGTGTGTGTGTGTGTGTGTGTGTGTATACTGGGAAATGAGAAGACATTGATAAATGTTGATGCTGGCTTGAAAGTTTGTTGTCTGTTTTAAGATCTAGAATACTGTTAAAGAGGTGTGTGTGTGTGTGTGTGTGTGTGTGTGTGTGTGTGTGTGTGGTGTGTGTGTGTTAATCAAAGGTATAATCATGGTTCTCATACAAACTTACATGTGCTAAAGATTTTATTGAATTCATCAATTAATGAGAGGTCCTATAAGATATTTATAACTGGTTCAAAAGAAAAATTTAAAGAACCGTATATATATATGAGCAACAAATAATGCTAAAATGAATTTAAAACTATCTGCGAAACTGGTTTGTGTGAGGAAATGGAGGAGGGGGTGATGGGTGGGGTTGAGAGACAAAGAATGGGGAATGTAGGGGAGAATCAACTGTATTTTCCCTAGAAAATCTTATTTCTATGGCTATGGACAAGAATCATTTGCATTGCCATTGGCTATAACCAAATTATGCAGTTATAAAATGTCTTAAAGACAATGGAAAGAATCAGAGATGCACATAATTAAGTAACCCAGAAAAATGTGCTTAGCATATGCTTAGCCTTCCAATGAAAATACCTAGAAATCCTTTTTCTTTATTTTAAAGCTTTTTACAATTTTGTCATACAATGATAACTTAATTCTGAATATTGTGCATTTATTGAAGTAGAGTAATAAGATGAATAGAAGAATATGTTATAGGGCTCATTTCCCACTCACTTAAGCTCCTTGAGGGGGAAAATCAGTCTCCTTAGAGCCTCACAATGTGTTAAGCACATAATAGGCTCTCACTAAATGTTAAGTGAATGAATCAAAGTAGAAGAGGTTGATTTGGAGATGGGAGCAGATTCATAGAAGGCAATGATATTAAAAGTGATTATTATGTTGATAATATGATATTTTAAGAAGAAATATTTGCCCATTTAAAAATGCATGCTCTAATGGTTTCATAATATTAGTAGCTATAAATACTGTATAAAGGTAATAACGTAAACTTTTAGTAGCAGAAAATTTATTTTAGCATGACACAAGGCATGAAGAACTCTGCTTCCATCTGATATATGCACAGAAATGCGTAGAAAACGTAGCAGCAACTTATTTTGGGCTAATGTAAAATTCTGATTCATGTACATCAAACTGTCAAATTTCTTTGACCTTTCTTTTCCTTCTGGTGTTAGCTTTTGTTCTTGCCCCTGGTTGGCGTCTAGAGTCTAACTGATTGACAGGTGTGGCAAATCTCAAGGTGGCAGTGCTTTTTAAAGACGATTGATGACTGTGTAAGAACAGGCATTGACCTTAAACATGGCTTATTAACCTGATGCCTTCAGGCTATGTACCCAGGCTCTGGTGCTCCCGTGGGGCCATGTACCCATGGGCATTAGCACTGAAGACAGGGCTACTATGGAAAAAAAAAATATATATATATATATATTTCTTTTCCTTGAGAATGAGAGTGCCCTTACTGAGTTCAAAAAGAAAGGAGCAACACTACAAGTAATGGTTTTATCCAGGTAGAATATTTTTAACACAAGCAGGGAGGAAATGGCTCACATCTTTTAAATAAAAACTTGGAAAATGTGAGCAAAAACATAGTCAGAATGAGAACGCATAAGGCGATTTAGGTTGAGAATGAAGAATTGGAGTTTGCTTATCTAATAGCTTCTCCTTTTACTTTAAAAACAAACAAAAAAACTACTTAAGTTCAGTTTGTCCTGGCCAAGTAGTTAGCTATCATAAAGTTTAGTTAGCTTTCTAGTATTTAGATGGCATTACAAATACCCTATTTAGTAGTCATAAGGCATCTTGAGATGGCTTTTAAAAGATTTAGATACCTCTGAAATATATTTTCCAGACCCTGTAGATTCTTCTAATGTGGAAAGCTTATTTGTATTATTATATGTAATATAAACTACATATGATTTAATAATTTATATAATATAAAAACATAATACTAATAAAATCATAAGCAAGCCAATAGTAATATAGGGATGAATACTCAAAAAAGTTGGCCCTTTGTTTCTTCTAATTGGACATGTTAAGAACAAGGAAAAAAAAGGTCTCTGAATTACCTAACTGAAAGAAAATAATAGGCATTTTGTATTTACATAAGAAATGACTTCCAAACAGCTTGAGAAGAGCTAGAGTGAGCACAGAGGGAGCCAGATGTATAATGCTGGCCCAAAGTAGACCCAGGGGTCAGGGTTCTCATGAAAAGATAGGAATGTGCATTTAAAGTAGACCTTGTGTTTAGTATGATGGATAGATACAGTCAAGACTGGCAGATTATTCAAATGAACAGCACATTCTGACCTCTGACAAACCTGTAGCAGAAATTCCAATGGGGGAAAATGACAAATGAAGCAAACCCAACTCTGTACTTACATAGCAGAATAATTTTCTCCTTGGTGATGGTGGTAGTAGGCCCGATGTGACTGTGTGACTGAGGAAGTCTAGAATTTTTTTTTCTCCAAATGTATACTAGTCATTTTTGTATATCTTTAAATGCCTTTGTTTTGCAGCTATTAACAATGGTCTTATGTTTTAGGCATGAATTCATAAATACAATTTTCTGAATTTGAGATAATTTCATGAGCTTGACCACAGGGGGTTAAGACAGAAGCATAGTGTTGCTTGTGCATGGGCAGGGTGGTAAATTAGCAAGACTTCCTCCCCCAAATTAGCACTGGATGCACCAGAGAAGCAATACTGAAGCATGGCGTAGAGGAAAAACAAAATCATTGCCTAATAAAAATTCCTGAGAGACTGAGGACTTCCTGGTAGAAAAACCTGGGTAAAGGAGGCCTGGCTTGAAGCAGTGAGAGGAGTAGGAAAACCGTGACCTCTCCACATTGGCCAGAGCTGTAGTTGATTCCTCCTCCAGAGACTGTCATCAGTATTCAGGGCCTTGAACTACGAGTAGATGAGGTTCAGGCAGACGAGGTTCCACAAGGATAAAGAACTGACTGCAGGTGGGAATTGAGCAGCCACATTGGGACAATTTCTTATTTATCTCATCCTCTCCAAGATTTTTTTTTTTTTTTTTTTTTTTTTGTGGTACTGGGGATTGAACTCAGGGACATTCTACCTCCAAGCTATATCCCCAGCCCTATTTTTCATTCTTTATTTTGAAACAGGGTCTCACTAGGAGTGCCTCACTAGATAGCTGAGGCTGGCCACAAACCCAGATTCTCCAGTCTCAGCCTCCCAAATGCTGGAATTACAAGTGTGCGCCACCACGCCTGGCTCATCCTCTCCAGATTTTCTAGCACTGAAGGATTGGAGTTTTGGAGACTATCTTGGTCTAGGGCTGCTTATTTCTAAGAATTTACATGAACATCTCAGAACAGATGAGTTTTAGAATAGGAGAGGCGACTCTCCAGGCCCTGGAATTCCTCTGGACCCCAATCCCTTTCTTAAGTTCACATAATGGGTGCAGATCAGGATGTAGCTTTTAGCTCTTCCCCAATACACTTTGCAAAATGAGATAGCTTAACAATGCTAAGAGAAGCAGAAACTCATAGGCTAAAATCACCAGATCTCTGATAACTATAACCACTTCAAGACACACACACACACACACACACACACACACACATCTAAAAAGAATTATTGAAACAGATGGTTCAAGAATCTAAAATAAGCAAAATGCATATAAAAAGTTAAAGGATATCTAGGTTATAAAAAAAATAGAACAATGTAGAAATGCCGGGTATGACAATTATAAATAAATAGCTAAAGGATAAACTAATGAATTGTAAATCAGATTAAAGAACTCTCTCAATAAAGAAGAACAAAATCATGTTATTTGCAGGGAAATAGATGCAACTGTAAAACGTTATGTGAGATTAACGTTAAGTGAGATTAACTGGAAACGTTAAGTGAGATTAGTCAGTCACAAAGAGTGAAAAAGCATATGTTCTCCCTAATGTGTGGATGCTAGGGAGAAGATGGGGCATAAGAGGGACTCCAGATGAAAAAGAAGAAACCCTAGATAAGCAAAGAAGTTGACTTAACTGAAGGGGATAGACGGGGGTGCAGAGGGCATCCTAATCCACATGATGTACTTTCACAAATATATCAAAGTCAATCACTAAACTGAACTTGAGAAGGAGGGAGGGTGAGGGGGTGGGGTGGGAATTGGCGAAGGGGTTAAATGAGAAATGTGTGCATATATGCCTTTATCAGCTTATACCTAACAAAGATGTATGATTACAATGACCAATTAATATAAAAAATAAAAAAAGAACTCTCAAAAGGCAATAGAAATGAAGAACAGTGTAGTCTGGTGAAAGGAACAACAACAACAAAAAATATAGCATTACAAAAAATATATTAACAATAAGATAAAAAGAAAATGAAAGGACTGAAGGGAGGAATGGAGAAGTTATGAACTGTAGATAAAAACAAAATAATAAAATAGGTGAACTAAACAACCCAGAGATGCCATAGGTCTAAAGACATATGGGTTTTATATATTTATATTTAATACATATCTCTATGTCAACATCTGTATATGTGTATTTAACACCCTCTTCAACCAGCAAAGGATTTATTTTATTATTAAGAAAAGATGGAATATTTTAAAAATAGAATATATGTTAAATCAGAAAGGAAGCATCACTATTAAATCCCCAAAGATCAATTTTATATGGAATATCTTTCCTAAAGATAGTGTGATAAACTTAGGAATGTACCACAAAAATAGCTAAAAATTTCACAAGTTTGGAATTAAATTAACATATGAAATAAATAATGCTTTTACTTAAAAAAATAAAGAAAAAGAATAGAAATTTTATGCTTAGAATTGAGAGGTAAAAATACACTACATGTAGATGTCTCTGGATCAATGCAAAGTAGAATTTAGAGAAAAAATGATTTCAAATGCTTCTATCAAGTCACATTTGCATTTTAAAATGAGCACGTTAAACACTCCATTCAACAAGATAGGAGAAAAAGAGCAATCTTGAAAAAATAAGAAAAAGGAGAAACCAAGAAAGTAAAAAAAAAAAAAAAAAAAAAGAATAAAATGTTGATTCTTAGTAAAGATTAATAAGACTTTAGCCAATACCTACAAAGGACAAAAAGTGAGTTTCAAACAAATACAGTACTAAATAAAAATTGAAAAACAGAGAAGAAACACAGACTTAAAAATAACATAGCTTAAATAAATATATACTTATACTTGAAAACCTGGATGAAAAGGATGAATTCTCAGAAAGCTGCCCGCTCATCTTATATCATTTGGTTTCTAAACAAGAAAAGAAAAAGAAAACTAGGCACCTATTTTATCATAGTATAAATTCAAAGATATGGAATAAATCATTAGCTTATTGAACCCAGAAATGCATTTCACATCAATATAACAGGATCAGGTAAGGGTCCAACATTAGAAACTTCTACCAATATAATGAGTTATAAAAATATACTGAAGAGAAAGGAAAAATATGTGATTTTTCTCAAAAGATGCCAAAAAATAGTGAAATCCAATGTTTATGGTTTTAAAAAACTGAACACTTTTAAAATGATAAATATAAGCAACAAAAACTACAGCCAATGTCTTTAATAGAGAAATTTGAAATGCATCTCTTTAAATTCACTAGCAGAATAAGTTTTGTCCCAGTGCTACTCTTCAACACATTACTGGGGGCCTTTGTCAGTCATGCCCAAATAAAAGAAAAGCAAATAAGGCTTAAGAATTGAAAGAGAAAACAAAATCATCATTACCCCAAAGTAGTAGGATTGCTTATAGGTAATGCTAGTAATAGACAAACTATTGGACTAAGTAGAGTTTAAAAAGTTTGACAAATGTGTTGACCTCAGGTTAATTTAATTAGCTCTACCTTTTGCATTAGAGGCACATAAAAATATAGGTGAATGAATAAACTAATGTGTGTGTATGTGTGTGTGCGTGTGTGTGTGCGTGTGTGTGTTGCGTATATATATACATATATATGCATATATCAATACCACATATAGTGTATTAAATACTATATTCTGTTGTCTCTTGGAATTCCTAAGGGATTGTTCCAGTACTACCCTTGAATACCAAAATCCACAAATGCTCAAGTGCTTTATATAAAATGATGCGTCATTTACATATAACCAATGCACTGTATGCTTAAATCATATCTAAATTACTTATAATATCTAGCACAGAGTAAGTGGTATGTAAATAATTGTCCTGCTATATTATTTAGAAGATAATGACAAGAAAAATATATCCATGTTCTGTTGCAATTTTAAATATATAATTAATATATTAATTATATATATTAAAAAAATATATAATATATATTATCTCAGTTGTTTGCATCTTATAGGCCATAATAGCACTCTGGTTTTTACTCTAAATCAAGCCATAGAGATTTGAGTGGAAAACAAAATGTAAGCACTTTCTCTGCTGGGTTGAGGCTGTAGCAAAAGACAAGCAATACAACCCATGAAACGGCTACTATGATCCTAGTAAAAGATGAAGGAGGCTAAAACTACAGTTTAGCATAGAGGTGGTGCAAAGTGTGTTAAATTAAAAATACACTTTGAAGTAAAGCAAACAAGACAAGCTAGTGGATTGCAATGCAGAATGTGAGAGAAATGCAGGCATCTAGGATGCTTGAACCAAACCACCCACAGGACCAATACGATATCTAAGACTTTGCTAGTCAATTCCTTTAGCTCACTCCTTACCTTAATGAACAGCACCAGCTTTCCCTAAAGACTGAAATTTTTAGAGCCACCTTGAAGTCTTCCCTAACTTTTCTGCTCCTGGTTTGCTTCCATCTGAGCTTACTTTGTGTTGTTCTTCATTCTGTGAGTGTCCTTTCTGACGGCATCTTTGAGTACTGAAGTCGTATTCCTTCTTCTAGGTCTCTCTGATGCCATTGCCTCCTTTGATCTTGCCTCCCAGATTTCATTTCTCTCTTCTTTTACTGAAAAGAAAAGAGCAGGAAAAAAAATCTTTTTTTTTTTTTCATGTGAAATTTTCCAAATAGGACTTTGGTAATAGATGTCTAGCTAGACAAATAATTTAACAATCATTGCTGTGCTCAAGAAGTACACAAGACTGAGGTAAAATATAGAATCCCCATCAAGCCCACGTTTCCAGTAGGAAATTGTAGTTAGCACCCATACCCAATTGGGAGGTGTGTTTACGTGTGGTAGTGGCTAGAAGATTGAGTTTAAGACTGTGAAAGGAAGGAATTGTTTTCTGGGCTCTGTCAGAGGCAGCATTGTACAGTCGAGACATCCTGGGCTTTGATTTTGTTAGTTCCTCTCTCCCTCTCTCGCTCTTTCCCTGTCTTGCCTTTCCACCTTATGCCATGGGATGTCACAACCTTGCCAAATACCAATGCTAGGTTCTTATACTTCCTAGATCATGAACTGAATAAATCTTCATTCTTTATAAATTATCCGGTCTCAGGCATTCTCTTATAGCATCAATTAGAAAACTAAGACAAATGTCTTCAGTTTAGTGATAGGAAAATGGAAGATGGAGAGATGACTTAATACTTTCAAGGTGGCAAGCAAGGGAGCAAGAGAGGGACAGACTTACTTAGCAATAAGTCCACTCTCTCAGTAATGAACCCACTCTATCTTTTTTTAAATACTTTTATTGGTGCATTGCAATTATACATCATAGTGAGATTAAACTGATACTTAAGTATATACACACCACTTGATGTCTTTCCCTCCACATCCCAACCCGCCCCCCCTTTCTTCCTCTTCTACATGTTAGTGAGATTGAGATCCGTAGTGACACCTTCATGTATGGACATAACCTTATTTGAACTCCCTCTCTTTCCCCCTCTCCACCTCTCTTTTCTAATCTCTTTCCACTCTTCTACTGGTCTCTCTCCTCACTTAAGTAAAGTTCCTTTTGTGTCCTATTTTCATGGAACCCCGCTTTCAACAATATTAGTACATTCACGAGGTCAGAGCCCTCACCACATAATCCGCTCTTCAAGGTCTCATCTCCCAATGCTTGCATTGAAAGTAACTTCCCAACACACGAACTGTCCAAGACTCCCTAGCCATAGCCATATTAATGCCTGCTTCTGGACTGCAGCGAGTACTAAGTACAATGGTGCACATGACAGTGTATTTCACAGTGCCTGAATCATAATCGGAGCTCAGGAGGTGTGAATTCCACTCTTCCGTGAGTCATAGGTCGATTCCTCCCAGTAGTAAATTAAACTCTCAGGAAGATGGATGAACTCACACATGCCTCTGTGGGATAGTTTTGTACTTGGCAACAATAATATATTTTCCCCATGGCCTAACAGTTAGTGTCACTTCCTGCAGCACCACAAGAAGTGACTTAGACCTCAGAGAGGACCTGCCTCTTTGAGTGGCAGTCTCCTCTTTGTCTCCATCAGTGAGATCATCACACTGCATTTTATGATAGAAACTAATCATCCTTGTGGAAATTGCATGGCTTCAGGATTTCTCTTTAAGAGCGCTGAATTTTCCATGCAGTTGACAGTGCCACGGCAGCAATGGAATTCAGCAAGAACCATTTCCAGTTCTTTTGACATTCTAAGGTGCAAGATCAGCAGTTACTTTAATCAAACACCTACCCTCTCATTGAGCATCTATAGGTCACTGACTTTTGAATGATGGAATGAAATATACATGCAGGCTGATAGAGCCTTGATGGATACTTTCTAGGGGATAGTCATAAATTAAACCATCCTGACACACCAGGGAATCTGTAATATGCTACCTTTTCCCAGAGAGAGCGAAGAGAACGATCATGATCCTTTTGTTTTGTTTCAGTTTACAGTCTATCTTTCTCTTTGATAACACAGAGGCTGATGGCATCTAATGATGGATATTTAATTTTCAAGTAAGAAAATATAATGTAAATCATAAAATGATAATAATATAATAGTAATATCTTAAAATATTATAGCATATTTTTTCTACATTTTCTGCAGAGATTTAGAAGCTTTCATGTAATTGCTCCTCCTTATGACTTTGTCCCTTTTGAAGTCTTATTGGTATAAAAGGCAAATTAAAAAGTATTTTATGAAGATTCTTTTGATATATTTATAATTTACCACATATCTAATATGTTTCAAACTTCAGAGTCTAGTTGCAGAAGTATAATTCTGAAGGCTATTTGTACATTCGTTTTGCCTGGCCCCTGCCTTTCTTAGCTTCATTGGTAGAGTAGCAGTTACTTCCACCTATGAACATTTCAAGATTTGCCAAAATCTTTGCAGTTATAGCATTTCACTTGATCATTGTGGTCAAGGCATCTATTTGCTCAGTTTATCAATAAGAATTTGAAACATAATGAAATTCAGTGATTTGCTCAAGGTCACTGAGATATATCTTCTCAGTCCCAAATCCAAAGATATTAATTAATCTCATCACCATTTTACAAATGACATCACTAAAACACCAAAATAACATTAAATACTCAAGAGCACAGACTTATCAAATGCTGAAGTTTAAAATACAAAATGTGGAGAGAAAGAAGCTAAGGATGCTACACATCCATTTGTTATATACATATTCCATAAACACTCCCCCCCTCCTGCCATATTTTGAAGGAGGGTCTCTCTAAGTTGCTGAGGCTGGCCTTAAACCTGAGATCCTCTTTTCTCTGCCACCCAAGTACTGGGATTACAGGCCTACATTACCATTCCCAGCCTAAATTTTCCCTTTTACTCCTCATGACATTGCCATGTTGCTTCAAATCCTTTTAAGAACACAGTAAAGTATAAATACATGAGCAAATTTAATAAGATGGAGAAAAATGCAGTCATCCCAGAAAAGTTAGGTATTGTTCTCTCTTACTATTATTTAATCTCGGTGATAAAATCCAGAATGTTGAAGCCAAGCAATTTTCTCAGCATTCAGAATCTAGAAAGGAGAGAGTCCAAGTTTGTTCAAGTGCCTGGCATGGTGGTGTCTTCTCTAATCCCAGTGTGTGGGGGCTGAGACAGGGGGATTGTAGGTTTGAGGCCAGCCACAGCAACTTAGCAAAACTTTCAGCAACCTTGCAAGATCTTGTTTCAAAATAAACAAATAAATAAATTTAAAGTCCGGTGTTTAGCTTGGAGGTCGAATGTCCCTGAGTTCAATTCCTAGTACCATTAAAAAAAAAAGTTTGCGTGTATCAGACTCACCCCAGATCCTGGGTTCTTGCTTTATTAATTTCTACCTGTCTTCAAGATATGTGAGCCAAAGTTAATCTTCCTGTCCAAGAGAATGATTGGTGATAGAATAAAAATGAACTCTTCTTTATCATCATCTAAAGTTTTTCCATTGTGAACTCATTTTCCTGTATCTACTGAATGGTTAAATAAAGGACCCAAATAATTCTATATTCTAAATAATCTCTAATCTAAGCAAACACTGTGTCTCATCCACAAATTCCCAGTTTACACATTTATGTAAATGCTCTTGTACTTAAGGACATAGGAATTCATTTTAGAGTGTATGTTGAATTCATGATGAATTCATGAGAACATTGGTCTTTATGTATTTTTGTCAATGGATGCTAAAAATTGACAACCATATATTGGCAACTTTTACTCCATTAAGAAGACATCTTTATTATAAAATATGGGGATCCTCTGGTGTAGAGTAAGTTTGGCATAGAAGCCCAATAAAGATTATCCTTAGATATTAAAAGTTACCTGATGGCTAGGAGAGTGAGGGTGGCTGATACTCAGTGTCCTGTTTGGTGCTAAATGCTCAGCACTTCCTGCCCAGCGCCTAGTGAGCACTTCATAAGCATGCACTGAATGTATGGATGCCCTCTCTCAGACAGGAGATTGAAGCAGGCTTGAAAGCAGAGGCAGGGCTCAACGCTCTTTCCCTTAGCTTTATCTCAAAGAGGATGGAATGAATAAAATTTGACTTTTAAGTGACAGAGTACAGCCCAATAAGAATTCAAAACCAATAAGCAGCGTACCTATTAATCTCTTGGGGAAGGGATTTAGTGATATAGTGATCTTAACAAAAAGGAAAAGAAGTCTACATTTTAATACAGTGACTCTATGTATGTTTCAGATGACTTATTTGTACATTTTCTCTGTATTCTCACTACTATTCAACAACATCATTTTAGTTATTTTATAATGCTCACCAGGGTTAGGATAATCAAAGCATGGTCTCCCCTACCTGTCAAATTAGGCCAGGCATTTAAAGGTAAGGACATGTCTTCTGGGCCCATGAGGGTTGGGTGGTAATTATCAGAGCAGGAGCAAGAAGGGCAAGGGAAATAGGAAAGCAGAGGAAAGACCCCAGAGGTCCTGCTGCTCTAAGGCACCTGTGATTCTCCTTCAGTGTGAGAGAGCAGAAATTCTGTTTTGTTTATGGCAATAATTCCATAGCATTGGGCAAACAGGAAAATTTCAAGGTGTGTTTCTATTTCTTCTCTTCCTCTACCCAACTTGCGTATTGCCCAGAATGTATCCAAATAAGGTATTAATAGTCTAATATTTCTCAAAGCATAACACTTGAAATTACTCATCATATAGTAGATTAAGTATTAAGAGTAATGCATACATTTTTCTTGGAATTAAAAGGTTTAATTAAAACTAATGCCTGGATTACCTTGAAATTGGAAATGTAAGTAGAGACATACCTGACTAGTAAACTCCATTTTCTCCCTTGCAATGTGTATAAGATGTCATTGGATATTTATATAAACACATTGATGGGAAATGGGAAATAGTGAATATATTGTGTTTTGCTTGTTGTGGGCTTTTTTTGTGTGTGTGATACCAGGTATTAAACCTAGGGGCATTCTACTTCTGAGCTATACCCCAAGCCCTTTTAATTTTTTTGTTTTGTTTTTGAAACAGGATTTTGCTAAGTTTCTGAAGCTGGTCTTGAACCTGTGCTCCTCCTTTTTTTTTTTTTTTTTTTTTTTTTTTTTTTTTTTTTTTTTTTTTTTTTTTTTTTTTTTTTTTTTTTTTTTTTTTTTTTTTTTTTTTTTTGCGGTACTGGGAATTGAACTCAGGGGCATTCTACCTCCAAGCTATACCCCAGCCCTATTTTTTTATTCTTGATTTTGAAACCAGGTCTCACTAAGTTGTGGAGGGCGTCACTAGGTAGCTGAGGCTGGCCACGAACTGGGATCCTCCGTTCTCAGTCTCCCAATGTTCTCCTCCTTTCTCAGCCTCCCAATTACTGGGATTACCAGTGTGCACTACCATGTCTTTTATTATTATTATTATTATTATTATTATTATTATTATTATTATTATTAATTCATATTTCCAAAAAATCAATAGGAAAAATAAGTCCAGACATTTCTTTTGGAATTGAACATAAAATGATAAAAAAATTAATGAGTCCCAAGAAATAACACCCATTCTCTAAGTCATAATGGGCTTGCTTCAGTATCTCCATATTTTCCCCAAAGAAAACTTTTCCAATTCTATCTCCAATAACACTCCAGTAACATGCCAGTATTTTAGCACATTAGAAAAAAATCCCTGGCTTGAAACAAAAATGACAAAAACACAAAGCAATGCTGCTCAAAGCCTTCCAAACAATGGAACAGGATGCTCAGGGTTTGGCCTCCCTCTCTCCACTCCACACCCCTGCCCATAGTCTTGCTTTATGAGAAAAGGAACAAAAGGCTATTATCCTGGTTTTACATTTCTACCCAGTTCTGAACAAGTTGGCATTTTGCTGTTTGAGTCTGTCACCAAGAATTCTTCTCAGAAAGTACCCGATGGGCAGATGAAAAGACAGAGAAACATCAGCTGAAAGCCAGGCCTTTTGATAGTATTTGTTCAATGATGTTTTAAAGTCAAGAGAATCACTTTCAGAAACTCCCTCTGCCCCAACTCTCCAAAGGCCTGAGGCCCACAGCCTGGTAGCTCCCTTTGAATGCTAAATGCTTACTAGAA
>PVLC010042460.1:0-12953 GCA_004027655.1 Graphiurus murinus
CAAAAAATGTCAAATCATTATCATCATCAATTAACTCTCCATCTCCAGAAGTGTTGATGAGCTACTCATGATACCTAACACCATATCCCAGAAGAACTTGAATGTTGATTATTTGGTGATGATCATGATTGTGATCAAGTGTACTGAAGTTATTACTTTATAATACCTCAATGACGTGAAAGCATAAGAAGCAGAATAATACTTATTAACACATTGACACATTGCCAAAGTGCTTAGTGCTCACCCAGGGAGTAGTTTACAAATGGTGAGCATCTGGATGGTTGTGTATTAAACCCTCTCAGGTGGGTGATTTGTTGCTTGGCATTACTCAGAAATACTTTTAAAAGGCATGACACCTGCTTCAGAGTTGTTGCAGAAATAAAGATAAACCCACTAATTCTATGTTATATTGAAGGATAACCACATTGAAAAATCTGACTCTCAAATTAGAAAATATTTTATGTTACCATTATAGCTTTAACCTATATACCTCAGAACATGTTTTACTAAGCTTTTGATTTAAAGAAATGAATATACTCTTTGGGGAAATTAAATAAGAAGATGTGAGATCTGCATCACTTTCTGACCCTGGAGATGGTCTTCTTCCAGACTTCATGCTTCTTTAAAATAATAATGAACTTCATGTCTGTCTTATAATGAGATTATCCAGTTTCTAAACCCAATAGACATACTCCCATATTTGACTCTTGGACTCTTACAAATGGTTGTCAAAAGGTATGCATTAGAAAAATCCCTTAATTTCCTATTCTGGTATGTGCATTTATCCAATAGTCTATTTATATTGTATATTCATCTCTCCAATTCTGGAAGCCACAAGACATTCTGTACTATTTTCTCTTCATTTCTGTATTCAAATACAATTGACTCCTAAATACTTCTCAGACTCTCTTCTTCATCAAAGACCATGACTCACTTCAAGATTGCTATATATCTAACTAGAAAATAATATCTTTTGGGGTGTGTGGTATTGGAGATGGAACCCAGGGGCATTATACCTCTTAGATATACCCTCACTAAGTTGCGAAGATGGCCTCAAACCTAAAATCCTCCAGTCTCAGTCTCTCAAGTATTGGTATTATAGACGTGGGTTGCCAAGCCCTGCTAACAATATCATTTTAAAAATTTATTCCTGTCTCACATCTATTATTTTCTCTCTTTCTTTTCATTCACCTATAATATAATTTTAATATGCCTATTATTTATTGAATATGAACAAATTACTTTTGTCCTTTTATGGTTTTTTTTTTTTTTTTTTCAGTACTCGAGATTGAACTCAGGGGCATTCTACCTCCGAGCTACACCCCCAGCCCTATTTTTTATTCTTTATTTTTTTTAAAACAGAGTCTCACTAAGTTGCGGAGTGCCTCACTAGGTAGCTGAGGCTGGCCGCGAACCCAGATCCTCCAGTCTCAGCCTCCCGAATGCTGGGATTACAAGCGTGCGCCACCACGCCCGGCTACTTTTGTCCTTTTAAAAAAATCTTTGGGGTGTGTGTGTGTGTGTGTGTGTGTGTGTGTGTGTGTGTGTGTGTGTGAGATACTGGGGATTGGACCCAGGGGCATTCTACCTCCAAGCTACACTCCCTGGCTTTTTTATTTTTGAAAGAAGGTCTCGATAGGTTACTGAGTCTTGCTAAGTTGCTAAGGTTGGCTTCAAACTTGAAATCCTTCTGTCTCAGCCTCCCAAGTACTTGGATAATCAGCATGTGCCACATCAAACCTGACTGTTACCTATCTTTTATACAAAATTCTAGACCCACTGCAGTTCCATCCATTTCCTACTCCTGAAACAGAGACTTCTGGTGATTGCCTAGACTTGATTTTTTTTTTTTTTTTGCCTTTGTACAATGTTGTTCCTCTAGACAAGCTTACAGTCAATTAGGACTGCCAAACTCCTTTTTTTCCTTTAAAACATTATTTAGATACTTTATCTGTGAAATTCTACTTGAAATTTTCAACTACTGTATATTGCACATCTCTATTCTCCTTTGTCACGAAGCATGTAACTTAAGAGAGGCATGTTATTCTATATGAATAATTTTCTTGTACATCTATCTTATTTATTATCTTGTCTGCTCCTTGAAGCAGATTAAATGTTTTGTTTCTTTTTAAGATCCTCAAATATTTAGCTTTTTTACAGGATTTTGTTAAATACTTATTAAGTAGGTAAATTTAAATAAAAAAGTAAAAGACTCTGTCTTGGCATAGGAAAGGAGAGACTGAAGAAAGTAGCTCAGTCAGCTTGTTTTAAACTCCTGCCCAACTATGGCACCTATTTCACTAGTTTAGAGCATAATCCACTTCAGTATGCCACCTTTCCATATTGTCAGGCTTGGCCATATGGTGGTTACAAATAAAACAGACTTAATTGCAATAACTTAATACCAAACAATTGTTTTTGTTTTTGTTTTTCCTCAGATAAAGTTAAAGGTAGGTCCTCTGAGATTTTCATCTATCTGTCTACCTGAACCCAGGATTTAGGCTGTTTACATTTTGATGCTGTAGAGTCATTATTTGACTTCCCAGATTTCAATTTCAAGAACTATTATTATTTAGTTTTATATAGGGGAAAAAGCAAAGAGGTTTTACAGATTGCCTTAGAACACTCATTAATAAACAGAAATCCAGAAAGTTTCACTTCATCATTGAGAGGTTTATCCTCTCTAATGTACTAACAATCAAGATAATACACATTAACTATATGAATTGATGCACACCTGTAATCTCAGCAGTTCAGGAAGCTGAGGCAGGAGGATTGTAAATTTGAGGCCAGCCCAGACAATGTAGCAAGACTCCATTTCAAAACAAAAAAGAAAAGGGGCTGAAAGTTTAACTCAGTGTCCCTTCGTTAAATCTCCAGTATCAAAGCAACAAACTACTATTACAAACTACTATACAATACTTCTATTTCCTAATACACAGGAGGATTTTAATACCTACTACCTAGACCTTTTTTAATCTACTAGACTTACTACACAGAAATAAAACTAGATAAAAGAATAGATTTTTATTTGTTAGTCTCCTTTTAATATATTACTGTATGAATCAATTCTAGGTCTCAGTGACAAATAAAGTACTGTACAGTAAAATTTGATATGTAGGGACCTGGATATAGGATCAGGAGGATTACTAAAATTTCACTGATGCGGGAGAAAAAAAAACAGTTTTAATTGCTATATTAATATGGATTTTACTTATAAGAAATACACTAAAAGCTTGCTTCTTGCAGAATTTAGTTTTAATACTGTGCTGGAGAACAAACTTCCTTTCCAAAGAGACATAGAATGGATACCCTAGTTTGGTTTTGAATGAAACTAAAGGCATCATATCATTGATCTCAGACTATAGGAGACTATTTAATCTTCTTTTAAGCCTGTTTGTGAGATGTAATAATAACAATGACACCAAGGAGATCCACTCAGCCATTAAAAGACCAATGAACATGGCAACAGAAAAGATAATAAAGACAGTTTCATGAATAAAAAAGAATTTATTGGTTTTCTAGCTTGGGATCTCGACCAGAAGTGAAAGCACTAATGTCTAGCTGGGGCAGTATGTATGATTTAATACATTCCTGGCAGAGCACACTTAAGAGAATACTCAAGTGCAATCCATTTGTAAAGCATTGTTGAAAATGTCTTTTTCTTATAAAAATTTTCTCTTTGCCACTATCATAAATAACAAATAAATACTAAGGAATGAAAAATTAACCTTTGATAGCAAGATGAGTTTTGGAATTCTAACCTTTGATCAAGTTAATTCTGAATTTATGTAAGTGAATGAATGGGAAAAAAAACATTAATTTTCTTCTAAAAAATGAGTAGCAATCTCTGGATCAAAGTGTTGAGAAATGTATTCAATAGTCTATTTGAGGTACTTAAAATTTAACTTTTCATAAATTAATTAGCAATCATTGATTAAGTCAGTATATCCTTGTAGATATAAGGGAGAAATTTAGGCAAATTAAATATATATTTTGGTCAAAAATTAAGCTCTTTCATATGTCTAACCAAACTAATGAATCTACAATATTTATCTCTTTCAGTTCTTTATGTTACTTTACTGAAAAATATTAGTTGTCACGTAGCAATATGGCCCATTATGTTACTTTATAGAAGAATCTTAGTTGTCAGGTAGGAATATGACAACACTTATTATAAATCCTAGAATTTGATAATTATAAAGAAAATTCACTCCAATATTCAAATTACAAAGGAATTTCTTGACAGCAAAAATGTCATGATTAACAAGTAGTAAACATAAAAGAAAAATGCATTATATTATGAAAGCTTTACTTATGATTATGCAAAATGTATAAAATTAACCAAAAATGATACAATATTATGAGAAGCTGTAACCTCTTTTCATATACTTTCTTAGAGGGGTGTAATATTTCAATAAATTTCTCAGTGAAATATATATGCACATGTATAAGATATATATGATATATTTCTTATATTTACACACATGAAATATGTGTATATAAAAATCACAAATAATCAAGCAATAATTAAATGAAGATTTTAAAATGATTATAAAACTTTCCAGAAATGCAATTAATTCTCAGAAGTTTCTTGAATATTTAACATAGAAGGATTTCTCTAAGTTATATTTATTATGAATTCTATTACTCAAACTTCTCAAGGGCGATAAATGCTTTCAGGAGTGGGGGGAGGAGAGATTTGAGACAAGACAGGAATTCCTCAAATTTTGACTTTCTCATGGCCTTCATTGTCTTCTAATTTCTTTGCCAAAAGGGGGACCAGGCTGTATCCAGGGTATCTTTTGCTCATTATCATATCAATGGAAAGGATGAACTACTGGAGCAGCATCTGCATCTTCACTTTAGATAAGCATGCTACCTTTGAGAAGAAAATAAGCATTGCAAAGGGCATTAGAATATCAGAAGAAAGGATGCTAGAAATGGAGAAATAGAAATGGCTGAGAGGAGAGAAGAAATAATACTAAGAAACAAGAATATTTTTGAGAAAATTTCTTTGTTATTTAAAAAAAACAAAAACAAACCACCTCTCTGAATTGCTCAATTACAGTCTAAAATAATGTCTCTTTAGATATAGTGTAATACTCGTACAACAACATAAACTATTTTCTAAACTCTCAGTATTTGTGGCTTTGAGTCTTAGTCAACATTCTCACCACTATAATCCCAAACCATGGACCACACAATTAAGAGTAAGGAAAAAGCATTTGCTCACGGTGTTTTGGAGATTTAGAGGTTCGGTCCATGTCAGGCTGGGTCTTTGGAGCACAGGGCATGGTAGTGGGAACTGGAGAGAGGGAGAGCACAAGGGATCTGATTCTTACATCTGGGAGACCTGAAATAAGAGAGAGCAAGGGGAGGCAAGAACCATATAACCCCCAAGACCACACCCCCAGGGACCCTTCCTTAGCAACCAAGCTCCTCTTCCAACATTGTTGCCTTGTTTCTGTGAAGGCTAGGCAAACATTTTAAATCCAAACCATGACAGTATATTTGATTTAAACAACTACCTTTTAAATAATATAAGAATATAATAACCCCATAGGCTAATTTAAAGCTCAAATAAA
Organism: Graphiurus murinus; assembly: GCA_004027655.1. NCBI lineage: Eukaryota > Metazoa > Chordata > Mammalia > Rodentia > Gliridae > Graphiurus > Graphiurus murinus. Next base: position 5,589 of record PVLC010042460.1, read on the forward strand.
TTTCTGCTCCTAAATGAGTAGTGCTTTTAATTGATTTTATTAGTGTGTTGTAATTATAAATTGCAATGAGATTCACAGGTTGTATATGCACACAACCTCACTTGATCTTTTTCCCTCCCCACACCTCTCCCAGCCCTGCCTCCATCCATGATGGTGAGATTCATACTGAGCCATCACAGAACCTTATTGGAACCTTCCTGTGTCCTCCAGTCCTCCTTTCCCTAATCTCCTTTCACTACTTTACTGCTCTCTCTTCTCCTTTTTATGAGGCCCTTTTTCTTTCCTATTTTTTCTCTAGGCCCCACATCTGAGGGAAAACATGTGGCCCTTGATTTTCTGAGTCTTGCTGACCTCTCTTAGCATGACACTTTCCAGTTCCTCCCATTTTCCTACAAAATATATAGTTTTATTCTTTACGTCTGAGTGGAACTACATTGGGTGTACATACTACATTTTCTCCTTTCACTAAGTAGTGATTTTGTCTGTGAAATTCAGCTCAAATCCCTCTCGTATGCAATACTCACAGGTCAATTCCTTAAAAAATATGAATTTTAACTTTTTTTTTGCTCTTACCTATATGGTCTTCATTGAAGTAAAATTATCAAATTTTTCTGTATCCTACCTGGAGAATGGATTAACATAATAAATACAAATACAACAACTTCTAGCAATTTCTACTAATAGATGTCATTTACAAAACACATATCTCCATTAACACCTTTGAAAGCAAGTTCTCACACATAAAAATTGAGGGAATATTTCCAGCATATAGTTATGAACTCATTTGGGCTTTTATAATTATAGCTAGTTTTAATCTATTCCAAGCAATTAACTCAAATGAAATTCAAGCATACTTGACTTTTGTGAATTATATACCATGATAATTCTACATATACTCTTTGAAAAGTCAAGTGTGTGCTGATTGTATTCTAGAAAACTGGTCAAATATTTAAGATTGAAAGGTTAGCAATTCACATGGAATTAACGAAATGTATTAAGTTTTGACATGAGACAATGATAAGAGTAGCTGAAAAAGAATCCTCTAACCATTATGGAGAATTTTTTAAATGGTGTTAATGAGAAGATTTGTATTCCTTTAAGTATTATTTTACTTTCTGATGTAAAATTCAGAAATCAATTTTATGTTTCAAAGATGAATATTAAGTTACTATTAATTGCACATAGCCTTTATTAACTGTTTATAACATTTAGCACAATTCCCAACATGTTCTAGGATCTTACTGGATAATATTTATTTTGCTATAGTTTTATATTTCTTGAAACCTGCATTAGATTAATCATAGTGGTTTCTAGATTTGTTTTAATATATATTTACATACATATATATTTCAGATAATTGTTAGTTGATCTACTATTTGATGCACACCTCTGTGCATTAAATTCTGAGAATGATTTTCAAATCCTTCTCCATTCCACCAACAATTCTAATTCCCTAGGCTTAGGATATTTGATGTAATTCAGTGTCCTTATTTCAGAGATAAAAACATGAAATTGTCAGTTAATCAGTTGGTTTCATTGTTTAAAATAGTACCAACTGTTTAACAACCTCTGTGGTTGTATTCTGAAATGGACAGGAAGCATTGGGAAGGCATGCTGGACACTTGAATTGGATCATTCTAGATGCTGCACTGAAAATAGAAAAGTAGGAAGATAAAGAGTACGAGAGTGCTATAATCTTGATTACCTATTTACATAGTGAAGAATGATAGTAGGTTGAATGCTCCATAAATATTGAAGTCACACACTATTTTTTGTAAAAAAAAAAATCTGTATATTTAAAAACAGTAATATCAAAAAATATAAAATGTGGCAAATTTAAAGATTTTCAATATTATTGTGATTGTGCTTACATTTACATTGTAAATAATTTACTAAATAAAATATCTTCTATCATTGCTTTATATATTTGTCAATTCCACAAGACTATTAGCAGTTTAGTAATTCATACATATTTTTCTAATTCAGAATTATTTTCTATCTTTATACTTTTTGGTTATGCACATAACCCACATTGTCCTCCACTTAGAAAGAAAATGCAAGTATTCCCTTGATTACTTCTTATTATAATCCAAAATCTATACTTAATGAATAATATTAACTGAAACTGAATATTTTACAACAAATAAAAGTAATTTTGCCAGGCATTGTGAGACATGCCAGGAACCCCATTACTTGAGAGGCTGAGACAGAAGGATTGCAGGTTGGAGGCAAACCTCAGCAACTTAGCAAAGCCCTGTTACAAAATAAAAAACATAAAGGTCTGCGGTGTATCTCAGAGGTAGAATGCACCTGGGCTTAATCCCTAGTACCAAAGATATTGTTTTAATAAAATAACATTTTGAGAAGTTGAATAAATTGAATATTTAAGCTGCATTACAAATAAACATGGATTTCACTGGCCCATTCTTGAGTCTAAAATACAAATTAAGAACTTAATCTGCTTTTAGTAGAGGGAAGTTCTTATATTAATGTGACAATTATAATAATAACATAACTTGTTATAATATAACTTGTTATAATAATAACAAGTATAATAGCCCTAGCCCTCTACCTCTTCTCAATAACAACAACAAAAAACAATTTGCATTTATATTTTTATCATATATCTAGTTAATTATGTTATTTCTGATTGATGAATACCAGAGTAGGATTCTCATCCTCTTATACCTGGCTCAGAGTGCTCTAGTATGCTAAACATGTCCAAAATGATACAGGAGCAGCATGTTATAGCTTACCAGGACAGCACAGTTCTTGCTGTGGAGTTTTACTTCACCTAAATTCCAGACAGTGAAAGAACTCACCTGAAAAAATCATCCTATCAGATGCTGGCTTGTGCCATCACAGAGCTGAGATCATCATCAGGCCAATAGAAGACACAGGATTGTTTCTTTTTGGTCCTGAACACAATCAGGGTGGACAAAGAGTCTAACAATCAGATTTTCACTAAAGAATGATGTTCTTAAATGTATTTATGAGTTTTAATGACTATGAGGAAACACAAAAGATAGGAATGCAAAATGACTGATACAAAAAACCTTACTTCTATCTCCATAAACTAGTGGTATAGCATAAGAAATTTATGCTCTAAAAGGAACAACTTTATCATGAAAACCCTTTATTTATTGCATTAGAATAGTCAATGTTTGGGCTAAATTATATCAATACATGCCAGCCTATTAGTAAATGTTTAATTATTTTGTATGTCTTATGTTCATTTATCTGTCACTGTCCTCCTCTCATTCACATATACCTATTAATAAACATGCTTCTATTTATTCTATTATATAAATATCTTATTTTCCTGCTTTAACTGACCTTTTCATCCTAATAATTTATTAATATTTTATTTAATAGTAATGAAAATATTAATTCAAAAGATAATATGCCTGTATTTCATTATAAAAACTTGATTCTAGTTGTTGAATAAAATAGTGTTTCAATGACAATAAACATTTACATCAATGTCAATTTCAGAAGCATTTCAAATAAAATTAATAAAGATATACCTGTGCATCTACTCATTTTAAGCATAGTTTGTCATTAAAGGGAATGATAAGTATTTAAATGGTAGGTCACAGACCACACTGAAAACAGAGGTCAACAAAGAATAATCAGCAATTCAACTTTGAATCAAGGTTCTAACACCAGTGAATGTTTCAAGAGAATTTCATTTTCTAATGAATTCTTTCCACTTGAAGCCAAAGGTCAGGGAGCTAGCATTAGTTAAAGGGGTCTCAGCTGCATCAAAGTTAAATAACAACCAAGAGTCACACAGCAGTGTCTCTCTAATCCATAGATGTGTCCCCAAGGGCAGCAGGCCAGAGAAAAGGAGATTTGTTAAAGGTGCCAACAATAAACGCTGTGATCAGCAAGCATCTTGGGGCTGAGAGCTGAGGATAAGAAGATTTTTTTGTTCCACTCAGAGAAGGAAAAAGAACTTCTATTTAAGCACACCTGCCTGGTGAAGCAAGCATCTATACTTGGAATTGATCAATCTATATAAAATAACATAGCCAATTACAGGAATTCTTAGAATCAAGACATTTAGAAGTAAACATAAGAAATTTTATATTCCTTTAAATAACTATTGTCATGATATAATAGCCTAAGGCATAGGATGCCTTTCAGGTGAATTTTTCTTTTTCTAAGTAAAAAGTCCTTTTGTGCAAAGCTTTCCCATTCTGCTGAAAATATCAATAGTACTAGCTGAGGTTGTTACTTTCAGAGAAATAAATATTGATTTCCTTCTTCATTCCTCACCAATGGCAGCAACTGCCTTCATTGCTCTGAATATTTTATTTATACAATTGACGAATTCCATTAGCATTGTATTTTGTTTCATTCTTCTTCCTTTTTTTTTAAAGTCATTTGGATATATTTTTGTGACAGAAAAGGTAGAAAAGTAAAGCTAAAATTAGTGTGCCATTCAGACTATAGACCCCTGGTTAAGTAAGATCTAATTTGGGCCTTATCATTGGCTTTGCAAGAATTTATTGGAAACAATCTTCTTTCCTACGCCATTCTTTTTAGTAAATCAGACTTTTAAAAAATGCATATTTGTCTATGACCAATTGAAACCAAGATTTGTTCAAAATATTTCATGTGACTGACTTTAAAAATTCCATTGTTTTTCTTGATTCCGGGAAATTTTCACACTGCTTTTTGTGGGCAGATAATGTGAATACACTTAATATTAACCATCACTGAACATAAAAAGCCAATGCATTGCAATAAGGGCAGGCATAGGCATTGACTTGATTTATTGGGTTTATTTTTTATCTGTTTTGTATGCAAATCTGACTTAATAATTCTGAAGAAATATTAAGACAATATAGATCTAACTCAAAACTTTAATTAATTTGCATATCATGGATGAGTTCAGGAATTCATCCAGTTCTAAAATTACTCAAGAAAAGTACACAAATGCAAAAAGTCAATATATTGTTAAAAGCATGCTTTTCCAATAATCTCTTTTTACATATTCTGAAAAAGATACATAAAAGAAGCTCATGAAAGGTTATTAAATATGAATATAATTATAATTTATCCTAACTCTTGTCTATATAAATCTATTTGGAGAATATGCCAAAAAGATATTGCCCTAAAATGTGTTTGTAAAGAGTTATTTCATATATTTCAACAGTTCTTTATGCTTGGATGGTTTGTGATGCTTTGTTATAGATTACAGTTAAGAAACATGCAATAGCAACATTTCAGCACAATTTTAAAAATTCTTAAGAAAATTATAATACATGGTTTTAAAACTTGATGAAGATTTTTGCTAAACTGCCAGTTAATCAATTTTCAAAATACACAATATAAAAATTAGCAAGCTTCAGATTCACATAATCATATAATTCTTTAATTTTAAAGTGGGCATAGAGTTCAAAATGTACTTAAGCGTAATTCTGATTGAACACAATAATGATAGCCATAGAGTATTAGAAATAGCCTGGGAAGGTAGAAAATCTTAAAAAAAAATTGTTTATCAATTAACCTGTGTAAAATACAGGAGAGAAAAAAATAATGATGAATTATTCTGCAACATTTTTTCTTGGATAATTTTTATGTATGTATGTTTAAACAGAAACTTTGGAGATTAAAATTAAAATAATTGCTATGTTCATTTAGACTAAGAATATTTGCTTATGAATATAAGCATATCATAATCATTTATCATTTACCCTAACCCACATGTAATTATCATTTATCATTTATCTTAATCCTTGTGCAATTTCAATATTTTCAAATGCATATTCCAGAAAAATTTTAAATGATAATTAATTTTATTAAACATTATAAAACATCTAAGAAAGAATTTATTTAAAATATAAACTAAGCATGAACATCTTAGTCTTTTACTTATAATAAGTGCATTCCAACTGAATTTACCTATAAGGCAAATAAAGTGATCAATGATGCTTTTAATTACTTATTAATTTTGATATCAATATTTTCTTATCATCAGTTATTCACTAATTTTTTTTTTTTTTTTTTTTTTTGCGGTACTGGGGATGGAACTCAGGGGATTCTACCTCCGAGCTATACCCCCAGCCCTATTTTTTATTCTTTATTTTGAAACCGAGTCTCACTAAGTTGCGGAGTGCCTCACTAGGTAGCTGAGGCTGGTCGCAAACCCGGATCCTCTGGTCTCAGCCTCCCGAATGCTGGGATTACAAGCATGCGCCACCACGCCCGGCTCACTAATTTTATTGATTAGATTTTCTAATTTAAAGATTTTAGTGGTCCTTAAAATAAAATATTATCAGCAATTCAAATTAAAAAATGATCCCTATGCAAAATATCCAAAATCTCAAACATCAAATGCCAGTTAAAAGAAAAGAGATACACTATGAAAATGTGTAATTTTAGCATTGAATTATATATACTTGATATAATAGATGATATTATAGAGATTATAAATACATACATTGAATTATTTGCATACACATTATTTTTAAAAGTTTTATCTAAAAACTATTATATAATAACATCAATTTAACTTTTTAACTATTATTAAAATTTGTTCTTTAATTATGTGTGTGGACATACAAATTGAATAGTTACATATTCACATATATCAGGTGATTTGAGAGTAGATAGTTACATTCTTTGCCCACCTTTAATATAAATATTAACAAATTAATGTTCATAGATTTATATTGAATATTTTAAAATTATGTTCTCATGGCAACCACAAACATTCAATTTGTGAAGCATTGTATTTCCTTCTCAAATATGTGCAAACATTAATAAATGAGGAATCATTCAGGAATGCTTGGAATCATACTTCAAAAGTTTAGCACATTAAGTAAACATCACTATATTTTAAATGTTGCCTAATTATGTAATGTTTAAATTTCAGAGAATTTTAACTTAAAAATGTCTAAATATTTGTAAACTAAGTGGAGAACATTTTATTTTATGTTTTATGGATGCTTTGAGAAATATTTCAGATTTTTATATGCTTGTTATTCCTCCTCTAGGGCATATTCCAAAATGTGGATGTAAGAAAGAGATATAGATTGTAATTAGCAAAGTATTTATTAAAACATCTAAAGAAACAAAATAGACTGAAAGGCACATTCAGTAGAAACAACTTGATAGAATTTTTAAGATTTAATTCAGAAAATCAATATACATAATTGTGCTCCCTAAAATAAATTTTTCACTTTTAATAATTACAACTAAAATTCAAATTGAATCTCAATTTAAGAAAGTGGATTCGAGCCGGGCGTGATGGTACACACTTGTAATCCCAGTAATTGGGAGACTGAGACAAGGATCCCAGGTTCGCAGCCAGCCTCAGCTACTTAGTGAGGCCCTCTGCAATCTAGTGAGACC
>PVLC010042461.1:0-12946 GCA_004027655.1 Graphiurus murinus
GTGCTGGAAATCAGGCTTTGCCGGTGTGGTTGGAAGGCGCTGGTCAGGTGTGGCAGCCTCTGGCCTCCGGCCTGCAGGAAGCTGTGGTGGGCACAGAGCACGGCGGCCTGTTCTCACACCTGTCGGTGGGGAGGCCCTGCTCTTGGAGTGCCGTGCTCGCGGAGTTCTAGAAGTTCTCCTCTCGTCACCCTCTCCCACACCAGCATGGGCTCCAGCTCGTGCCGCTGGACTCACCTCCCTGATCGTCAGCTCCGTCATCTTTACGTAAATCCAGGTCCCGTATATCCAGACACCTACTCGACGGCTCCCCTTGGGCATTCTCAGTGTGTCTTCAACTGGGTTCCCGATCTCTTCCTCTCCAGCCGGGACTGCTCCCTCTTCTCTACGCTCTGTCCCGGAGCTGTCCCCACCCGTCCCCAAGGCAGGAACCCAGGACTCAGCTTCGACTACCCTGCACCTGCACCCCACAGTCACCCTGCAGCCCTGACCACCCAGCCTCTCACATCTGCCTTCTCCTGGCTGCCCCCAGGGTCACCTGTGGGCCCCACCCTCACCTATCCTAAATAATTCATTATTTTTACAAAATAATTATTTTTCTAAAACGTAAACATAACCACATCACCAGAGGATCCCCCAGTCTAAGGGGTGAAGTCCAAGCTCCCCGATGTGGCCTGCTGGCCTCCATGGCGCCAGCCTGGTACTTGTCCACCAGCACACCCTGCAGCTGGCGGCTTCCTGGCTGCAAGGCGTGGCCAGGCCTCATCCGCTGCGTGTCCAGGGGACCCCCTTCAGCAGGGCTGGCACCCTCTGAGCCGTGAGGACTCAGCTCAGGCGTCTCCCCTCAGAGAAGCCTTCCCTGGATGGCTGCCGCCTCAGCCAGGTCAGACGCAGCCGTCCAGCGCAGCCCGGGGATCTCGGGAGCACAGCTGAAAGCTGACGGATCCTCATTCCTATTCGTCATCTGTCCCTCCATGATGCTATGAATTCCTTGAAGTAGAGACCGGGTCTTATCGCCAGGATGAGACACTGTACGTGTTGAGTCAGAGTGTGAGGCGTGAGCTCAGCCCCGATTGGGAAGCTTGTCCTGAGGTTCTGGATGTACACAGCTGCGGGCTTCACCAGTGTCCCGGTGGTGCTCCCGTCTCTCTTCCTGGTGTGATTCCAGGGCGAAGGAAGTTTCGAGTCCTTTCTAATCAAGCTGTCAATAGGGAGTCCTGACACCAGGTATTGATTTGGACTACGGAGCGGAGGCTTCCCTGCTTCCACATCCTACAGTTAGTTCACATTTCTAGACTCAGATCTCCTAGGTCATCACACACAGACCACATTACCTGCTTTGGCTATTTTAAGCCTATTTAATTTGGGAGGTACTGGGGATTGAATCTAGGGACATTTTACTTCTGAGCCACACACCCCAGCACTTTTTTACTTTTTATTTTGAAACAGGGAGGGTCTTGCTAAGTTCCTGAGGTTGGTTCCAAACTTGCAATCCTTCTGTCTTAGCCTCCCAAGTACTGGGATTATAGGAGTGCGCCACCACACCCTCTGCCAAAGCCTATTTGACAGATCCCATTTCCCCAATCAGTTTCTACCCAATTCCCAAGCACTTTTGAGTCTCATGCTCTAAGGGCACCCACCACCCTCAAAATATTCTCCCTGGCCTAGGCAGGCTGCAAGCTCCTAATGCTACAGGAGAAGCAAGTTCTTAGCCCAGCTCTGCAGATGCCCCCGGGAGGATGTATTAGGCTCAGCTACTTACTTGCTGTGGGGCCAGTCACACACTCACTATTTAAAGATATTTCGTTCGTGTTTTCCTTTACTTTCCAGCAAAGGGTGATCAGAAATGTGGTCACTAAGCCTGAGGAGCAAGGGGCAGCATCCAAGACTGTGGTTGGCTGGAACGTCCCCTGTGACAGAGAGGTCCTACCTTGGAGGAGAAATTGGAGTGTCTCAAGTACTGGTCCCTGGAAGGGGAGGCCCAGCATTTGCCTGTGAAGGGGACTGTTTTGCAAAGCATCCTCATTTCCAGTCCCAGTTCATGGCCTCTGATGTTCATAGCAGAGAGGAAAGGCTGCAGAGGGTTTTGGAGATGCTGACCTCACTCTGAATACTTTGAGATTCAATGACCCTTGTCTTTCACAGAGGATAGAACTGATCTGGTCAGGCTATGAGTTAATGAAATACTTCAATATTTCTAGTACTTAGGAGGCTGAGATGGGGGGATCGTAGGTTTGAGGCCTACATGCAATAACTGAGATCCTGCTTCAAAATAAAAAATAAAATAGGGTTTGGGATGCCTCAGTCAGCATTCTTACTGCTATGACCCACTGAACATGACCACATAACTTAGTGGAAGGAAGATTTATTTGCTCACAGTTTTAGAGATTTCAGAGTTTCAGTCCATGTCAGGCCAGGTCTGTGGAGCTCAGGGCATAGAAGCAGAATGCAGAGAGAGAGAGAGCAAGGCTCTGCTCTCACATCATAGAGACCAGAAGCGAGAGATCGAGCAAGAGAATGTGCAAGTGAGCGGCGAGTGAGCAAGGGGAGGAAGAACCATACATAGTTTCTAAGGCCATACCCCCAGGGACCCCTCCTCAACCAAGCCCCTCCTCCAACATGGCTGACTACTCTTTGAAGTTTTAGGGGACATTATGAATCCAAACCATTACAAGGGTTGTATCTCAGTGGTAAAATGCCCCTGGGTTCATTCCCTAGTACCACACACTCGTGAACATGCACATGCGTGCGCGCGCGCGCACACACACACACACACACACACACACACACTTCAATCCCTACCTTAATTAATGCTTTCTATGATTTATCCTAAGATATTAGAGACTGAGATGTCCCAAGATCTATAGCTGGCAAACTGCAGACCCAAGAGTGTTGATGGTATAGCTCCTGTCAAGTCCAAGGGCATGAGACCCAGGAAAGCTCTGGGTTTAAACTCCAGTACGAAAGCTGGCAGCCTAGAAACCCTTGAAGAGTTGATGTTTCAGCTCGAGTGGAAGGCAGGGAAAGACCAGGGTCCCAGCTCAACAGCCAGGCGGGAGGGGTTCCCCCTTACTAACCAGTGGTCAGCGTTTGTTCTATTCAGGTCTTTTGATCATAGGCCTGAGGGCACATTAGGGACAGAACCGTGCTTTGCTCAAATTACCAATTCCAATGTTAATCCCATCCTGAGACTTTCCCAAAGACACCCCGTGAATAATGTCTGGCCAAATACTAGGGCGCCCTGTGGTGGCCCAGTCAAGTTGACACATAAAATTAGCCATCACATCGTGTACTATAACTCCCACAATTATATTGCATCTTGTTGCAATTTTTATTTGAATCTCTGCTCTGGGTAGGGAGAGTCCAGGCAGGGGGAAAAAAAAAAATTAAGGCCAAAACAATCAGAATATTAAGCAGGGCTGGAGAATTCCTTCCATGATTACGGAACTTTTCCTCTGGCTCTGCCTTCCCAATATATCCTGCCCACTCCCAGGAGACGCGGCGTCTGCCTCTTCCCTGCCCCCCCAGCAAATAAAAGAAACAACACCATTCCCCAGGCACATCTGCTCCCACACCTCGGCATATGCTTCCACTAGCTTGCTTCTTAACTGTTAAAACTACACCGGGCAGGGTCTCTCCCCTGCTTCCGATACCCCGGGGTACCTCTCGAGGCCCAGCCTTCCCACGCTGCTGCTTTCTGCATTACCCACAACATCAAAAATGTTCCACTGGCCGTTTCAAGATTCCTAAAAAATAGATTCAAAACATCTTTAATACTCTCTGAAGAAGCAATATATCACAGGAAAAGCTGTAACCTTTAGTATTGCTGATATTATCCAGGCTGCGGGCTGATTAGGAAGGTAACTGCAGCCAATTCTTATTCTGCGCGGCTGCCGCTGGAGGTGCAGCGCCCGTCGTCCACCCACCGCTCACGCTCCCCAGCCAGGAAGCTGCTGAATTCCCAAGTATTTGCCTAATGCCCTTTTATATAACCTGCAAAGAGCCACAGGCCTCGAAGGCAACATTTTCCAAGAAACGGCCTTCCCTTATTAACACGATATCCCTGAAAATAATACTGCCTGTCTCTAAAGCATAACAAGTCCTGCATGGAAGGCACAGTCGCCTGCTTCTTACCCCAACACAGCCTGGAGCCAGGCGCTGTGGCTGAGCCTCGCCAGAGCCGGCCAGATGGAGGGAAAGCTACGCGAATTGTTAAGCAGGAAAGCTTCGCAATGACCCAAAGCCAGCAAGCACACAGGGTGGCGGGAGGTGTGGGGAGGCTTCTCTGTCCCTGAAGTCCTCCGGGGTCTGTAGCAGGTGCCTCTGTCCCTCCGGAGGCCATCAGAAAGCCAGAGGACGGGGACTTGCCAAGTTGTTTACCCTAGTTTGTTTCTGAAGGTTAACATTATGGGAAATCCAAGAGAGCTGGGAGAAGACCAAAGAGAGGACACGGAAACCTTCTGACCAGTGAAGTGACATGGTGGTGCGTGCCTGTAGCTCCAGTACTTGGGGAGCTGAAATAGGAGGATCACAGGTTCAAGACCAGCACGCAGGATCTTAGTGAGACCCTGCTTCAAAATAAAAAGGACGGGGGGTATAGCTCAGTGGTAGGACATGCCTGGGTTCAATCCCCAGTACCATGAAAAAAAAAAAAAAGTTCCTTTACCTTTGGTAAATAAAAGCGTGTTCCTATTTTCACAGTATATTTCGATTTCACCAGCTTATAGTTCAAACTGGGTGAGGGTTACTGCTTTAATCCAGAGAGAGAGGTCAGAAATGGGGGTCAGGAACAAAGTGTAGGCTCCCCTTAGCTTTAGAAACCAGAAGTTCCGATGTGCTTTTCTTGCTGTCTGCCCAGGTCTGAGTGGCCCCGGCTGTGAACTACCCTGGGAACAGGCAGCACTGACCGCAGACCCATCCTCCTGGGCTCTGTGTCCTTGGGCAGGTTGCTAGCTCCTCTGGACCTGTTTCCGGATAGTGTTAGTTGTTCATGGGGTGGATAAGAATGACGGGTATCAAAGACACATTCCAGGGCCTGGCACACATTCGGCCTCTCCAAGAAGGATAGCTTTTATGATTCTCATTATTCTAGGAAACGTCTTTGTGCATTGTTTGCTTGATGATTGAAACCGCGTTTCTTTTTAATAAAATCTTGATTTAAAAAAAGGCCGGAGGGCACCTCGGTTTTCTTTATCCAGCGGAACAGGGAGTGTGTCGAGCACAGTATCCAGAGGCTCGCTCGGTCCCTCATTCTTTAACACTGCTGTGTCTGTCTGCCCCCTTTCATCCTTCCCTCGCTCCCACGATAGAAAGGTTAGCTTAGGTAAAATGAGAGTTTCAGGCTCCAGGCAACCTCTGCAGCCTTTCTGTCACAGAACCGACCTGAGAAGAACCCCAGGCTGGGTGTGGACTTTTTGTACAACCAAGGAACCGAAGCCTTGGGTGGCCTGGGCAGGGGCAGGGCTGGCAGGAGTCAGGGCACCGGAGGAGGTGTGACCTCGGGGACATGCAGACAGCTCCACAACTCCCTGGGACCCACTGACCCATTCTTGCTGCAGGGGACTGACCCTGGGGATCCCTAAAGAAAAGGGATGACAGCCACCAAGCCAGGAAGACCCGAGGCCGCAAGGAACCCAATTCCCCAAAAGAGAAGCAGAGGGGGGCCTGTGGGACCCGGAGCAGAGATAGGGACGTTTGCTGACAGGGACGGAAAGGAGCAGCAGCTTGTGCTGAACAGAGAGGGACAGTGACATCGCAGTGCGCAAAGGTGGAGCAGCTGGGCAACACTGATGTGGTCACTTTAATCCAACATCCTCAGCACAAGCTATGTCTGGCACAGTGACCGTAACATCAGGTAACCATCCGGCTGCAAATCAGGAGTGTGCATGTAGGGATCTGTGGACAGGAAGCCACCGGGACCAGAGGGATGGGTTTTCTCAGAGGGTCTGCAGCGGCTTCCCCCTGCCCAAAGCCCCTGGTCAGATGTGGCGGGGCAGGAGCTGAGCTTGCACATCCTAGCGTCTCCTCCCGACAATGACTGGCACCCCTTTCCTGGTACTTCTCACAGCTAAATGCAGCAAGGGGGGCACACATGGTCCCTGGGCCCAGAGCCAGGTGGAAGGTGGAAGGAGACACAGCTACCTGCTCAGGAAGCGGGCTCACCAGCACAGCCCAGAGGATTAGCAGGAGGCTGCGTTTGCTAAAGAGCAAAAGTTCCAGACACATTTTTCTCATCTGTGAAATGGGAATCAACACCCTGTACCTCCGGGTGGGTGAGGACCAGCTAAAGTGCGGGAGGAGGCCCGTGGAGTGTGCATAGACGTCCTCCCTGAAAAGTGAACAGATGCAACAGGCTGAGTTGAGGAAGGAAGTGTAGGTTTCAGGGACCCGGCAGGGCTCAGTAAAAAGGGTCAGAAGTGACCTGATGGGCCAGGTGTGGTGGTGCATGCTTGCAATCCCAGTGTTTGGGAGGCTGAGATAGGAGAATCGCAGGTTCAAGGACAGCCTCAGCAAGTAGTGAGACTCTCATCAACCTAGTGAGACCTTGTTTCCAAATAAGAAATAAAATGGGGCTGGGGGTGTAGCTTGAAGATAGAATGCCTCTGGGTTCAATCTCCAGTACCACACACACACAAAAAAAAGGACCTGATCCTGATGGCTTAAGCAGATTTGGGGGAAGGGGGGAATCCTGTTTTGATGGAGGCACAGCTGGCAGGGTCTGCAGGGAGCTCTGATTCCCAGCATTGATGTCTGGGCCTCACTTCTGGCCCTGCCTGGCTTTCCTGCAGCCATGGGGCTCCTTGCTAATTCCTCCACCCACCAGCCCACAGGAGCCTGCCCGTCTTTTCCCCAGCTTCCTGTGAGACAACCTTTCTTATCTCCTCAGGTCTCTGTTCAAACGTCACCTCAGTGAAGTCGTTTTCCTGACCCTACTATTTAAACTCGAATACCCAGCACTCCTGGTTTGTTTTTTCCCATTGCATTGATAACTATTAGGTGTGGGATTCCAAAGAATGTGCATTCTCTACATTTTGTGTACAATATTCTGCATCTATCCCATTGAGTCATATCGTATTTTCAAATCTTCTGTGCCTTTACTCATTATTTTTATTATTAGTATTTTTGTCTGCTTGTTCTCTTATTTAGAGAATGGGTTAAAAGGTCTCTACTGTGATGTGCAGTTAAAAAGTTTTTTTTCCTTTTTTCTCTGTAGCTTTATCAGTTTTTGTTTTATCTGTTTTGAGGCTATGTTCCAAGATGCATTCGATTGTTGTATCTTCCAGGTGAACTGAGGCGAGGTGGTCGTTAAAAAAGAATTATGAAATATTCTTTAAAAATCTACTATTGCTTTTGTTTTAAAGCCAATGCGCTCTGATACTGATGTAGATACTTCTAATTTTCTGCACGTTATATCTTTTTTCTATCTTTCCACATTTAATATTTTTGTATCTGCTTTATTTGTATCTAAATAGCATATAGACAGAATTTAAAAATGCAGTCTGACAAGCTTTGCCTTTGGTAAGACTGTAGACTTTAATGTAATTATTGCTATATTTGGGTGTGAATTTATCAATTTACTCAATGCTTTCTGTTTATCTCACTGTTCCCCCTCCCCTTTTTCTTTGCCTTCTTTTGGATTAAGTATTTTATATTATTTCATTTAGCCATAGAAATTATAACTAACAACCTTGACTTATTTAAATCTAATAATACTTATACTTGCTTCCTGTCAATTCAAAGGCCATAAAGTAATTTAACTTCAGTTACCCTCTACCTCATTTCTTTTCTTTTTTCTTTTTTTGGGAGTGAGTACTGGGGATTGAACCCAGGGACATTCTACCTCTGAGTTACATACCAGCCCTTTCTATTTTTCATTTTGAAACAGAGTCTCACTAAGTTGCTGTGGTTGGCCTCGATCCTATGACCTTCCTGTCTCAGCTTCCCAAGTACCAGGAGTACAGGCATGTGACACAATGCCCAGCTTTCCTTACCCAGCACCTTCAAATGGCATCCATACCATGATCTGGTAGCATCCTTCCCTTTTCTGCATTTATTTTTAAACCTCTTTTTTTTTTTTTTTTGTGGTACTGGGGATGAAACCCAGGGGCATTCTACCTCTGAGCTACATCCCCAGCCCTAGTTTTTATTCTTTATTTGAAACAGGGTCTCACTAAGTTGCAGAGGGCCTCACTAAGTAGCTGAGGCTGGCCGTGAACCTGCAATCCTCTTGTCTCAGCCTCCCAAGTCCTGGGATTACAAGCTTGTGCCACCACGCCTGGCTTTTAAAGCTCCTTTTTAAAGACAGTCTGGAGCTGCCAGATGGGGAGTGTGTCTGAGTAGCACATTATGCACCCAGGTTACTTGGCCTTACCACTGGTAGATAGAGCAAAATATCTTTTTTTTTTGCATGTTTTATTTCTGTGCCATTTTTGCGCCTATTTTATTTCTCTCTCTATATGCTGTTGCAGAAGAGAGTATTTTTAGTTGTTGTATACAATCAATACTCACTTAGATATAGCCTTATTTTCACATTTTTATTGCTCTTCATCCTTTCCTGAAACTCCACCTTTTCATCTTGAATTAGTTTTCTTCTGCCTTAAGGACACGCTTCAGCGTTTCCTTTAGTGTAGATTGTCTGTTGAACAAATTATCTCAGCGTTTGTTTATCTGAACATCTTTAAAAAAACAATCTCATTTGTTCTTTGTTCTAAGAGTGTTTTCACGGGGCATACAATTCTAAGCTGGGAGTTTCCTGAAGCACTTTAAAGTTGCCATTCCATTATTTTCTGATGTCCAATGTTTCTGTTGAGAAGTCAGTAGTGAATCTATTTGCTGCACCTTTGAAAGTAATATATGTATTTCCCCCTGCATTTTAGGTTTTACTCTTTGCCTTTAGTTTTCAGAAATTTTACTGTGAGTGCCTTGATGAGTATTTCTCTTTATTTACCCTTCTTGGAGTGTTGGTGCTTCTTGAATCTGTTACTGACTCACTGTTTTATTTAACAGTTAGGAATGTTCTCAGCCATTACCTCTTGAAATACTGCTTCTCGCCCATTTTCTCTCTCCTCTTTCTCTGGAGTTCTATTATACATATGTTAGATCTTTTCATTTTAACTCTAGTGTCTCTTACCTTCTTTTTTAAAAATTTTTTTCTCTTGTCTCTCTGTTCTTAGTACTGTTTTTTTTTTTTTTTTGGTCAGTCTTTAGTTACATCTGTTAAAGTTATCATTGAGTTGCTTAGTTTGCAGTGTTATGAGGCTATTTACATTTGACAATATATGTATTCTCTGCTGAAAACTTCAATTTTGCCTTTTAGCCCTCTTGAACATGGTAAGGTTTAATTATTTTAAAATAATCTGATTAATATATTTGAAGCCCTGATGGTTTTTGTTTTTATTTTATTTTTTGTTTTACCTAGGGATGCTCGTTAACATTGCCTCTTTGTGTTTTACTATTTTGTGTTCTGGATTCTGTCTTTGCACATTGCTTTTAGAAATAAGTTGAGGCCTCTCATGATGTTATCTTCATCTTAGGATTATTTGTTTATTTCCGCTGGGTACCTGAGTACACTAGTCACATGGGATCACCTCAACTGAAGGTGATTTGAGGTAGAGAGATGTCTATGAAGCTGTTCAGAGAGCAGCAGACCCTCCTCCACGGCTCACTCAGATGACAAGAGAGGAAGCCAAGAAATCAGTTCTTCGAGCAGCATCAGAACAAATACTTGAGGGTCCAATTCAACACTGGAGGGCAGTGGGAGTCAAGTCTAGAGCTCAGGCCAGGCTATGGGCTCAGCAACAGCATCTGCCCACCTCAGCCCAGGCCAGCCCCTGACTAGCATCCAGTTGAAAGACTTGTATTTCCAAGTGTGAAAGAGAGAGCTTTGCTATGGTTTGCATAACTGCCTCCCAAAGGCCCATATGTTACAAGCTTGGTCCTCAGGGTGGTGCTACTGGGAACCTGTAGGACCTTTAGGAGGTGGGTGTAATGTGAGGCCCGTAGGTAATTGGAAGCATTCCTCAAAGGGAATGGTGGGATCCCCAGCCTCTTCCTTAATCTGTCTTGCTTCTGGATGATAAGGTGAGCAGTTTGCCACATGCTTTCTGCTGTGACCTTTGGCACCCCCACCAGAGGCCCAAAGCAATGAATGTGTCTGCCAAATCATGGACTGAAACCTCCAACGCTGTCAGCAAAAATAAACCATTTCTCTTTATAAGTCAATTACGTTAGGCATTTCATTATAGTGACAGAAAGCTGTCTAATATAGGCTTCGTGGACAGGGGCATGGCCAGCAAGGGATGAGGGCTCGTCACTGCTTCTAATGCCATGTGAACCCTGTGATGAATTTGTCATGTAAACAATGCAGCTGCTCAGCCTGCCCTTGCTGGCTGGTCCTCCCATCCTCAAGTCTCAATGTAGAGGCTCAGATGGTAGGCTCTTGAACTAAACCAGGGTCTAGGTTCAAATCCAAACAGGAATCTGATTGACATTTTCCACTTAGATTATTGGCATAGTCTTGGGCTACCTTAACTTCTTTGTTTCTCAGATTCCTCACCTATATAACGGGGATAATAGGCACTACCTAGTAAGTTTTGTTTAAATATTGACCCCAATAAACATGCCAAGTGCTGGCTGTAGGACCTGCTTGGCACAGCATAAGATTTTATTAAGCATTTGTTGTCATCATCATAACCGTCTGTCCTGAATTTCTTAAGTCCTCCTGTTTTCCATTTCCCACTTCTATTACTGATATCTAGACCACCACCACCACCATCACCACCACCATCACCACCATCACGACTTTTGCATCTGGCTCCACCTCCCTGCTTCTGCCTCCTTGCTCCAAAACCAGAGAGAGGATACCACAGGGTACACCTGATTGCTATTCCATGAAACCGTTCCATGGCTTCCCGCTGCCCTTGGGGTGCAATCCAGACTGGCCTCTCCAGCTCCTCTCTGGTTGCCACCTTCTCCAGTGAAAGGATTGAACTACTTTTCAGTCCTCAAAAGTACCAAGCTGGGCCTGTGGATGTGGCACAGTTTAGGCGTGCTTGCTTAGCATGTGTGAGGCCGTGGGTTTGATCCCCATCATTACAAAACAAAACAAAACACCCCACAAAAACAAAAACAAAAACCCACAAAAAACAAACAGTAACAAAGAAAAGAAAAAAAGTGCCAAACTCAGTTTCATGGCTGGGCTTTTCCAGGAAGCTCTCTCTCTTCCACTTTTTAAATTTCATCCAACTTATCCTATAGGTTTGGACTTTGACAAAACAGTCACAAGGAAAGCTGCCTTAGAACATGCAGTGTCCACCAGTGGCATCGCTGGTCACAGCCCCCCTTGCTATAATGGATGTATTACCTGTCTATAGCCACCCCAGACCATGGGGGTGGGGACTGTTCTAATTACCACGACATCCCCAGCACCTAGCGTACTGCCCGACGTATTTGAGATGCTTAACTTATGTTCATCAAATGAATAAGTGAGCTAGGCGTGGTGGCACACGCCTCGAATCCCAGAACTTGGGAAACTGAGACAGGATTACAGGTTCAAGGACAGCCTCAGCAACCTAGCGAGGAGACCACCCTACTTCAACATAAAAATAAAAGGGCCGGGGGCATAGTTCGGAGGTAGAATGCCCCAATTAGATTCTCAGGAACAACAACAACAACAACACACACACACAAATTAAATGGTTGTTGTCATGGGAACAGGTCAACAGAATCACAGACAAAATAGAACCCAGTGACTGACTTCATCTCTCCGTTGGAGAATCTTCTGGAACCAGTGCATATACTAAGCCCCTTTGTGATTATTCTATTTCCATTCCTAGCACAGAGCTCTCTAAAAACCTGTAAATATTTTGTCTCCTAATTGCTTATCTGCACCTTAATCACATAGTGGTTTTATTATTATTATTCTCATTATTGGTATTATTAACGGTGATAAATAAAACAGAGCATAAAAGTATTTGCAGAAAAAAAATTGCGTGATTTAGAATTTTTAATTAATATGGGTTGGGGTTTGTACTGATCGTTCTGTGTGAGAATGGATGATCCTCGGTGCCTCCCCCAATGGGTTTGGTATCTAAATGCTCCATATTGTAATTTACATCCTTAGGGGCCCACGGCACTTAGAAAACCACCAGTTCTCCAGTTATCTGTTTCCTATCAGCATCTCTTTCTCCAAATGAATGCATTTCAATTAAAGGATGAATTTACCAGAGTGAATGTGAGGTGTGTATTCTGCGAATTATAGCTCTAACTTTGAATAAAAACAAAACAACAAACATTTCTGAGCTCCTATGATATTCCGGGCATCGAAGATAAGACAAAGAAGAAGATGGGCCCCTCCCTCCAAGGAGACTGCAGGCTTGCCGGCGAAGAAGGACACACACAAGAAAAAGGAAGCTTCGGGCTGGGATTCAGGGCTCGCAGCGAGCGAGAGACCTCACACGGTGTACGGGAGTTCCCGGTACAGACAGTGAGCTATAGATACGCTCAGGAGAAAACAAAGTAAAAGACTACAACTTCACAGGCAGATACTGCTATTTCAATGTTTACAGACACCGTTTTACTCCCTTCTGTACACGGTAACAGCTTCCAAGTGGTTTCTGTGCCATTTCTTTTTCTCCCCCATCACACCAGGAGTGGAGACGCTTTTTACTGTCTTTGTGTGGACACTAAAAGGTGACGTTTAGGAGCAATTACTAATACCCTCCAGGCTGAGCACCGTCCTCCCTCCCCATTCTGGGTCAATTCAAGAGGACCTGGAAAGAGAGGAGTGTGCAAGAATCTAGATGGACCAAGCAGTTGGTCAGAATCTTGCTCATGAAAGAAACAAGCCCGGAGCCCTTTGAAGGACCAAGCATATGCGTAATCGGATCTGATTTGATTTCAGATATTCAATTAGAAATAGCTTTTCCATTTGGTCCAAGACCAAAAAGCG